>JASIRB010000073.1:0-207109 GCA_030323885.1 Branchipolynoe longqiensis | reverse complement strand
CACCCACACCCACACCCACACCACTCACACATCTGTTCTGTCAGCTGAGCGCGTGTAGGGTCCAACATTACTGTCCATACATCTCACATAGGCACTCATACCGTAAGCTTCCTCACTTTTACTACTTAGAATATTTTTAGAGGGAAGTTACCGAGAATCCTGCTAGTTTGAAACCCTCACACAGTGTGACTTATACCCATACCGTAAGCTTCCTCGCTTTTATTTAAAATTCCGTTACTACTTAGAATATTTTAGAGGGAAGTTACCGAGAATCCTGCTAGTTTCAAACCCTCACACAGCGTGACTTATACCCATACCGTAAGCTTCCTCACTTTTATTTAAAGTTCCGCTACTTAGAATATTTTAGAGGGAAGTTACCGAGAATCCTGCTAGTTTCAAACCATCACACAGCGTGACCTATACCTGTACCGTAAGCTTCCTCGCTTTTATTTAAAGTTCCGCTACTTAGAATATTTTAGAGGGAAGTTACTGAGAATCCTGCTAGTTTCAAACCCTCACACAGCGCGACCTAGCGGTGAGCACCTTTACAAGCTGTACCTCCTGTGTTGTAGGATAGACTCGGGGATGTCCTCTAGCCGCCTCCTGCTCACCACGTGCACCTCCAGTCTAGGTGAGTCACACATTTCCAACACACAACTAAAGCAGTATCCTATTTGAATATTCATCTAGCAAAGTTAATGGTAATTTGACCCATCAACAGTTTCTAGGGAGAAGGACGGGGACCACTGCTTTGGTTACTGTAGAAATCGGAGATGGAATATCTCCGATTTCAGCTATTTTTGATAATCGCTGATTATCTATCACGACGTGCTAAGGCTATATATATATATATATATATATATATATATGACAGCAATTGTTCAGTCAAAATCCCGTTCTCATATGACCTTAGATGTTGCTCGGACATAAAACCCAAACAAACAGAAAAGCAAGGGGTGATTACAGAGTGAAAGGAATTTGGCAGCATGGGCGATAATAAGGTCACAAGGATAGTGGAACACTCTCCAAGGAGAGTCTGTACTGACTGATCAGTGGAATGTAGCGTGGGTAGTGCTTGGAGTGCACTGTATGAAACCTGACTTCTGAAAATTTCCCTGGATTCCTTGACAGTGCTAGCCTATGGGAGAATACGTTTTCACAGAAATTTCATATTGGACGATGTAAGACAATAATTCCTAGGATACCCCAAAATGCGCTCATATACAGGGCCGCGTTCAGGGTACGCCTCCATGTCGCCTCCGAGATGGCTCTGTGGTATTTATTTGGGCAATTTGCGTTCAGGGTGCACCTCGGAGACGTCAAGCTTTTCAGGTAGGAGGCAAAAAGCATCTCCAAAATGGTCATGCACTTTAGTGGTGGACAATGCTAGCCTCAGGGAGAATACGTTTTCACAGAAATTTCATATTGGACGATGTAAGACAATAATTCCTAGGATACCCCGCATATGCGCTCATATACAAGGCCGCGTTCAGGGTATGCCTCCGAGTCGCCTCCGAGATGGCTCTGCGGTATCTTTTTGGGCAATTTGCATTCAGGGTGCACCTCGGAGACGTCAAGCTTTTCAGGTAGGAGGCAAAAAGCACCTCCAAAATGGTCATGCACTTTAGTGGTTTCAGCCAATCAGAGCTGTTCTTTCAATTGCAAATGGCTGCACCCTATGGAGGCCCCCATTTTCAAGGCAACCGACAACTATATGCCGTTCAGACTAGCGCAACGTCCAGAATTTCTCTGAGGCGCCTCCGAGGCGCACCCTGAATGGCCCAGGTGTGGGGTGAACACGGGTTCCCTCCTGGTGTTAAAGTTGTATAGTTCGATGGTTTTGAATTTCTGAATTTTTTCTGAGATAAATATATTAGACCGATCACTAGTATCTACTTTACATTAGTTCAAAGTTACTTTCATTTTAAATGGTAAACTTTTGAGATATTTTGAGTGCAAACATGGACAATTAGTTTTGGGAAGCTTGCCAAAACTCTGGCCCCATAGACTTCTGCAGTAACAGGTTCTGTTAACTTGACTCAGTATTGCCTTCTTCGCAGAAACAAATGCTTAATAAGTGCATCAGTATCGAAGTTAGATATGTAAAATCAAATCTAGATAATTGATTTGGTTTTGAAAATTTGATATTTCATCGGACTATGCAGTTTTAATTGAGCTAAACATTTGTGAGTTGTGGGTTTGAACCGCTAGGTGGTGCCCCCATCCACGTATATACCCTGTGCGTGCCATGACTGGCACACCTGACTGAATCGCTACATACCAGAGCGCTGCTGGCTGCAACCAGCCGTATTGAGGAACTTTGATTGTGCATCAGGACGCTACGTCCCCAAGGATGATTGAGATTTCCTCGTGTTTTTGTTGTTGCGAGATACCACTTTCATCCCTGATGAATGTTCTTCTCTCACTGCAGACTCTCTCCGTAAGACGTGGTCCTTCCTCGCTCACATCTTCCACCCCTGGTTCATTGCCACAGCCATTGTTCGCTGCTACAGTGTCATGCTCGGGATACAAAGCCACAAGCAGTGGCTCACGAATAGTGTGAGTAGATCCATAACCACCATGTGGAGTTTCTAAAAAAAATAACTACTGTGATTGGTAAGATCGAGATTGATTCACATCAGGTCATTTTCTATTCGGATAGATCCACAGCTCTTCTATCAAATCGTGCTAGTTTTTAAGGATCTCATGTGACTGCCATGCAAAGGTGATTTAGAATTCAGAAAAAAAGAGAGCTGTCAAGTTAATTCAGTCTTGTATATCTGATGTGTGTCTGTGTTTATGCGAATCTGCATACACACACATACACACATCACATACGAGGCTATGCACACACACACATGCACGCATACAAACTCACGCACACATAAGGTCTCCATCATTAAGGGTACCATGTATTCCATATATGAATATTGAATGTATCTTCATCAAATAATGGACTATTTGAGTTCGAACCTAGTAGGTCATGGTTAGTTTGACAAGCACCATTAGACTGAGTACTCTATGGCTATTAATATTATTAGTAGTGTAGTAGTCTGTACATGAGCTCCACTACCACGCGGTGGCAGCAGACACTACGCCGCACACCACGCAGTTACACTGAACTGCGCTAGGTGGCGGCATGCTAGCCATGGGGCAGGGCCCCGACTGGCTTGCCCTCTACTGTGTGTGGCTAGCACACGCCCCACCCACCTATAGAGGTGATGTTGGACCTAGCGAGTTAGGGGGGCGGGTCACTTGACTTGATGCTGCGGAGAGCGGATAGGTTTACCAATAAACCAGGTGAAGCATACTGAATCTGGATCTTGGCGTTCTTCCATGTGTGAGTGACAGCGGGTGCAAGACCGTGGAACGGCTGACATTGGGCCAATCTTATTAGGTATGTGATGTCACACAGGGAAGGGAATGGTAGACATATATAGGTTATATAGCATACTAAAAGAAAACCTTCAAATTTAGTTTCAAAGGTAGCATGGTTTGCAGTACTATCCAAGTCCGTAATAATAATATGCTGTAGCCTACGTCACTGAGGAGTGAAGCCCGTCCTGATATGACCTTAGATTTTGCCAGGACATAAAACTCCAACAACCAACCAACCAACAGAGACAGTCTAAACACAAATGTAAAATTTAAGACCTAAATGCACTGGGATTGGTCCCACTGCTTCACTGGTCACAGCTGGTCCAGTGTATTATTAACAACCCCACCCCAACAACATAATTCATAAACTCTCATAACTAACTACACTAGAATAACACTAGAATATATCTAACAAACTGACATTCATATACTGCTTGCCTAACTCCAATTGAACATTAAAACTTACTACAACTTTACCAAATGAATACAGAAGATAACTTCTGCTTACATTCTAAATACTATGTAAATACTCACATTGATCTGACTAATATTGATCTAGTTATATGACACTACTGTTACCATATTGCTATGGAGCTTTTGGGCTACAGAATTTCACTGTGTTACAACAGTTATTGTATACCTTATTCTATATACCTTTTGTGTAAATAACCCTGAATTGAAAAATGGCTGGAAGACCAGCGCTTCGGCACTGACAAAAGACTTATTCAGCAGAATAAACATATCTACCAAAAAAACTAATGTAAGGTAGGCTAGAGCGAAAAACCCCAAAATCAACGCACTGTGCAACTTTATAATAAATAATTAAGTCCAGAATGAGACCCACCATACATGCGCTCTGAGCAATCAACATCCAGTCAAAAAACTTGCGTGGTTCACAGAGGAGACCCGCCCAATGTCTTCCGTTACAGGAGGACGGTGACAGCTTCCTGTTCGCCGACCCGGACGATGACGACGACGACGATGACGACGATGACGTCTGTGATGGCAGCGCGCCCGGTGGCCACCTGGCGGCCGTGGTGGCGTGGCGTTCCCCGCTCGCCGCCCGCCTTGTTGTGATTGTGGTATACACGCAGCTGGTCATACAGCAGCTGCACGGCCCGCTGTGGGACAGCCCCCTGCCCCTGCCCACCCTCGTGGACCTCTCACCCTCCAGGCTACTGCAGATTGTCACAGTCAACGGCTACTACTTGTACTACCTGTACACAGAGCACCGCCCGGATTTATACGATTGCTGACACAGGCCCCCCCATGGTGTAACTGCATTCAAAATCCGATGTTTCCCACGACCCATGAAAACATTAATAATAATAACACCTTATTTATTATATTAATTCAGGGATGAAAGATCTCCGGGATCAATTTCCGCGATTTTTTTTTATAATCGTCAATTAACTGCCACCAATTGCTAAAAGATAAATGACAGCAGTTGATCGGTCAGGATCTCAAAGGCAAAGGCTGGACTGTCCTGATATATGACCGTAGATGTTGCTGGGGCGTAAAAATGAAACGAACAGAAACCAAGGAATGGATTTTCATGGAAATGTGGAAGTCCCGCCATAGGCTTAGCAGTTTCACGAAATCGTGAACAATTCCCGGAAGTCAGGTTTCACACCATTCTAGTTTTTGCATCATGACCAATACCACCCCAAGGTCAATGTTTCCTACCTCCTCCATGCTTCGTTTTTCTCAATCTCATTCATTACCCATCATTCATATCAATGAAATTGTCTATCTATTGAGGATTTGCTTGTGACGTGGGCATCACACTACTCCTGCATCGTGATTGGATAGAAGCAGTTCCTTCTACTATAAATTGTATGTGTTAAGTCACTTATATGTTTAATTTGAACACTTATTGAGTCAGTTAGGCTCCTAAATAGCATTATTTCACACCTCCCCCCCGTGAATATTCATGGTTCTAAATAACACTCGGGGGTTGAAATAATGTTATTTAGGAGCATAACTTGCTCACTAAGTGAAATTCGGCTCAAATTAAACCCCAAATCCAAGCGATATTAAGGCCGTCGCCGCTGCATCGGCCGAGTTATTGCAAATTGTAAATAAAACAAAAAGCACAAATCTATTCACTGCTATGATCTGTTATTTAGAACCATGAATATTCACTCGAGGGTTGAAATAATGTTATTTAGGAGCATAACTTACT
Source organism: Branchipolynoe longqiensis (assembly GCA_030323885.1). Classification (NCBI taxonomy): domain Eukaryota; kingdom Metazoa; phylum Annelida; class Polychaeta; order Phyllodocida; family Polynoidae; genus Branchipolynoe; species Branchipolynoe longqiensis. The sequence continues at coordinate 201,546 of JASIRB010000073.1, read as the reverse complement.
CAATAAGTGAAATTCGGTCAAATTAAACCCAAAATCCAAGCGATATTAAGGCGGTGGCGGCCGCATCGGCAGCGTTATTGCCCTTGTCGCTGTACTTTCACTCTGATTTTGGGTTTAATTTGACCAGAATTTCACTTATTGAGTAAGTTATGCTCCTAAATAACATTATTTCAACCCCCCAGTGAATATTCATGGTTCTAAATAACAGAATTAGATCATAGTAGTGACTATTCACACACACTTGATACTAAATGGAACTGCTTCTATCCAACCATGATGGCCGACTAGGCACTGGTCACGTGGTGCTAATAGTTTGATGCAAACCCTCAATATTAATAATAATAGCGAATGGTAGACAGGAAGTGTGAACACTTATTTGTCTCTCATTTTTGCTTGAGTGCAAGTAAATAAGCAACACAAGGAATAATTAGTAGCATGTGGTGAATAAGGGGTCAAATTTCCCTGGATCATCAGCCCATGCTTTTTCTAATCTGTTCTTGAATGAATTTATTGACTCGGCATCAATAACATTTTGTGGGAGACTGTTCCATATATTTATGATCCTGTTTGAGAAACTGTGTTGCCTTAATTTTGAAATGGCTCTGGGTTTTACTAGTTTGAGAGTATGGCCCCGACTGCCTTCTCTTTTATTCAAGGTGAAAAATTGGTTCATATCTATTTGATCAGAACCTTTCATAATTTTAAATACTTCAATTATGTCACTTCTTTTCCTTCTGTAGGAGGAAAGGGTAGGAAGTTTCAATTCCCTAAGCCTTTGTTCATAGGGTAAGTCCTTCATAACTGCAACTGAGACCCGCCCAATGCCTTCCGTTACAGGAGGACATTGATATAAGTTTGTTTAGTGTGTAATTGCATTATTCATTAGGGCTGGAAGCTCGGTGCATTAGCACTGATAACATTTTATTCAGAGGAATAAAACCACTTGAACAAAAAAAACCCACAAAAGACATACCAAATTAAAATTTGACACATTATACTTTTAGCAGTAATATCTTCTATTAAATTTGCTTAGTTTTTCCTTCTATGAAGCAAACAAATGTCTAGTACAGTGCACCGGTATCGAACTTCAATATATAGGATTAAATCTAGGTAAGTGTTTTGGTTTAGAAAATATTAAGCTTCCATCGGAACATGTAGTTTTAATGTATGGCAGGTTTTTCAAAGAGACCAGACGGGATGACCGAATGAGTTAGAGCACCTGTCTCCCGTGCTGGTAGATCGTGGGGTCGTGGGAACGAACCCTGGTCGAGTCAAACCAATGACTTAAACATTGATACTTGTCGCTTCCTAGCCAGGCACTCGGCATAAATAGGATAGGACAGGGACTGGTTGGCTCAGGGTCAGGATAATGTGACTGAGTGGGATATCAGGTCATGGTGCTGGCAGCCTGGTTTCCCAGTGGGATAGCACTATTAAGTCGCCATGAGTGCGCACTGTCACAAGTCAGTACCCGTCCTGATATGACCTTAGATGTTGCTAGGACGTAAAACAACAAACGTTTTCCAAAGTACTGCGCACATCTCTAGTGGTTGCCACAACCACTAGGTGTCGCCTAAGTGAGCGGCTCACAGCTCCCATTGTGATGCGGGTGGATTCCACCAGGTGGCGCGTCGTACCCAACGACTCACTATATCCGGTACGAAACGCCGCGCTTCAATAATAACCCGCTTGTTCGGGGGGGGGGGGGGGGGGGGGGGGTAGAGGGTAGATAAAAGATTCACCCTGTACTTGTAATAGAGGTGAAAAACAACCTTATATAAAGACTGGCGAAGAATTTAGACATGCTGGGGAAATGAATTGACCTGATAAATTCTTAATTTAAGAAGCAAAATATATTCTTTATGTAGACCTTCATATTTACCTGCTACTTTTGAGTTGAAAAATATAATAAAACATGTAGTTTAATAGACTTTAAAAGTGAAATCGATGGCGTTTTATCATCGCCATCTTGTTTTTCTTGCAGTCTCACTCATTTCACCAATGCTGTGCCGACATATGTAGCCATTTGATACTGGAACCAGGGATTCTACTTCCCGGTTCCATACTAAAGCCATTTTCGCCAGTATTTAGACTATGTTGTCCCCCACCCCCCCAGTACTAGAAGTATAAGGTGAATCTTTTATGATGGGGGGGGGGGGGGCTAACAAAGTCAGAGTATTGCTAAAGATGTCAAAGCAAGATTAGTCAATTTAAGAGAGAGCGAGAGAATTTTATAACATCCTCACACCCTTAACGAGTTTGAAATCCCCATTCCTACACTGGGGTAAACTAAACGCGCGCACGCGCACAGACGCACGCGCACGCACGCGCACACACACACACACACACTTAATAGATCTAGCCATGGCGTTTTAGAGATGCATAACCCGATGAAAGCATTTCAAAAACAAAACCAAAAAAGGTTTTCTTAGATTCAGCTTTGCATATCCAATTTAGATAACTATTCACTTAATATTGCATAGTCCCATGGTTTTGAGTTTCTCTCATTTTCTGAGATAAACATATTAGGTTGTTCATTATAATCTACCTTACTCTAGTTTGAAGTAACTTTCATTTTAAATCGCTAACTTTTGAGATATTTGAAATGGAAACATGCTAAATAAATTTAGGCAAACTTGCCAAAACTCTATCACCATAGGCTTCTGCAGTAACAGGTTCTATTCATTGACTCAGTATCCCCTTATATGTGACAACAAATGTTTAATAAGTGCACCAGGATCCAAGTTAGATATGTAGAAAAAAATCTAGATATTCGTTTTGGTTTTGAAAAGGTTATGTTTTCATTGGACTATGCAGCTTTAAAGTTAAGCACCCCAGAGCGGGTAAACAAATAGATAAAAGATTCACCCCGTACTTCCAGTACAGGGGTGAATGACAACGTAGTCTAAATATGGGCGAAAATAGCATTAGTATGGAACAAGAAGTAGAATGCCTGGCACCAGTGTCAAATGGTTACTTATATCAGCACAGAGTTGGTGAAATGGGAGAGAATGCAAAAAGACAAGATGGTGGCCAGAGAACGCCATCGATTTCACTTTTAAATTGCATTAAAGTATATCTTTTATTATATTTTCCAACTCAAAAGTAGCGGGTAAACATGAAGACATATACAAAGCATAAATGTTGCTTCTTAGATTGTTAAATTAGGCTCTCATAATGACTCATTTCATTAGCCCGATTTTTCGACCGTTTTTATATAAGGCTGGTCTTCACCCATGTACTACAAGTAGTAGTACCGGGTGAGTCTTATCTAGTAAACAAAGTGCACGTGCACACCAAACCTAATGCAGTGTTTTCATTCCAAAGTTAACTCTTTAAAACAAAGACTACTTTAAACTACTCGAGTAGGCCTAAAGTAGATTATCCGGATCAACGTGATATATTCATTTAAAAAAAACACACCCTTGGCAAAATCCCAAAACCATCGGATCGTGCAACTTTGAAGTTGCATGGGCCGATCTAGATAAAAGATTCACCCCGTACTTCCAGTACAGGGGTGAAAACCAGCCCATTAGAAAAGCTGGCAAAGAATTTTGACGTGCTGGGTAAATTAACTGAGCTGGTAAATTCTTAATTTAAGAAGCACAATATATTCTTTATGTACGCCTTCATATTTACCCGCTACTTTTGAGTTGGAAAATATAATAAAACATTTTAATGCAATTTAAAAGTGAAATCGATGGCGTTCTCTGGCCGCCATCTTGTCTTTTTGCATTCTCTCCCATTTCATCAACTCTGTGCTGATATAAGTTATCATTTGACACTGGTGCCTGGCATTCTACTTCCTGTTCCATACTAAAGCTATTTTCGCCCGTATTTAGAATACGTTGTCATTCACCCCTATACTGTAAGTATGGGGTGAATCTTTTATCTAGGTCCGATCATTCTGTGTTTCTGTCATTTTCTGAGATAAATATATTAGGTTAAAGTTGCATGGTCCGATGAAACATATTTGTTTCAAAGCCAAAACACTTTACCTGCATTTGATTTTATATATCCAACTTAGGTTCAGGTGCATTAACTAAGGCTTTGGGGGAGCATATGCAGAATAATCAGTAAATTTAATACCCTATCCATTTGGGCACCTACTTTGAGACAGCCATCAGGCAGGGCAGCCACTCACCAATTAGGTCAATCTAGTGACCTGATTAGTCTTTCCCCCATTCCCAGTACCATATATATGGGATTAGTCAGCTTCCAGACTACCTACACATTAATAGATCATTCCTCATCACATGACCATCGCGAGATGTGAATGTGGACCACATCAACAAGACTTTTGACAAGCTTGCCGAAATGATTTTGGGTTCTTTCAGATCAAATTTCTCCAAAACTAGCCATTTTTCATCCAAATAGCTTTAATCTGATAGCGATAACTAAAGCAATCACTCCTGGTTAAATGAAAAATACTGTGCAATGCAATTCATCATATTCACCGAGCACGTGTTATCTCAAATAGTTAATTGATCACATTTCGCGGTTCTTTGGTTTAATTTGATCACCTATTTCTCCTGCGGGGTCACTTGCAAAACACCACATTAATTTAGCTAGTTACTACATGGCCTGTTTACCGATTTAGACCGTTCAGGTGATTATCGCACGCCTGTTATTTTGATTACAGGGGTGCCATCTAATCGGCCGAATGGCACTAGTACCAAATGAAGCCACCAACTTATACAGTAAAACCTCTCTAAATCGGCCCACCATGGGATCCATTTTAAATGGTCCAATTACGTAGGTGGTTAGTTTATAGATTAACACAAAAGAATCGTTACAATGGTATTGTATGGGCGATCATTTGGGACCCAAATAAAGTGATCGATATAGGGGAGTGGGCGATCTGTGGAGGTGGTCGGTTAGAGAGGTTTTAGCGATGGCAACATAGCTCGGTACACGTGCAGTTGTTTGTTTGTTTGTTGTTGTTTTACGTCCTAGCAACATCTAAGGTCATATCAGGACGGGTACCGACTTGTGACAGTGCGCACTCATGGCAACTTTATAGTGCTGTCCCACTGGGAAACCAGGCCGCCGGCACCATGACCTGGTATCCCACTAAGTCACATTATCCTGACACTGAGCACACCAGTCCTTGCCCTATCCTAATAATGCTGAGCGCCTGGCTAGGAAGCAACAAGTATCAATTTTAAAGTCATTGGTTTGACTCGACCGGGACTCGACCCCACGATCTACCAGCACGAGAGACGGACGAACTCATTCGGCCATCCTGGTACACATGCAAATAACAGATGAAAGACGTGATTTAACATACTTGTATGGATCCTACATAGTAGAGTGGTCGTGTCTGTGTGTGTTACTTCAAATAACCTTTCAACTATCGGATACAACCCGTTAATTAATTAAGTAATTAATTATACTTAGATCATTACATCCCTCTCTCTCTCTCTGTCTCTCTTTCACTCGCGCTCTCTCTCGCTCTCCCTCCCTGTCTCTCTTTCACCCTCTCTCTTTCTCTCTCTATACCGCTATGTATATGTATGTATCATCATCATCATGCTGTCGGTCGCGATGCGACAAAGACTGCTTTCATTACTTGACTGCCGCTCTCCATTTAGCTCTCTGCTGTGAGAGTTGCATCCATGAGTCGGTCTTAATGTCTCAGCTTCAGGTTTCCCTTGATGGTATCCTTGAACTAGAGACGAGGGCACCCTCTCTTTCTGTAACCAGAAGATAGTTGAGAATAGAGGATCTGCTTTGGTAGCCTGTCTGATGACATCCTCATGAGGTGTCCAGTCCACCGGAGATTCTTTTTGATCAGAAGATCTTCCATAGAGGGCAGCCCCGTCCGTTTGAGTATATGTATGTATAAATGTATATTATTGTCTAAATTATAATATATAACTCCATTATTTGGTCTTGTAGTCCATTAGTTAGCTCCTACCTAGACCACGCATCTGTTGATGTGTGTAGTACATCACTTCTGGTAGTACATGACTTTTCACCGACATCGAGATCCAACTGTAATTATATGTAATCACCTCATGGTAGTACATGACTTTTCACCGACATCGAGACCCAACTGTAATTATATGTAATCACCTGATGATAGTACATGACTTATCACCGTTATTGAGACACAACTGTAATTATATATAATCGCCTGATGGTAGTACATGACTTATTGCCGACATTGAGACACAACTGTAATTATATGTAATCGCCTTCTGGTAGTACATGACTTATCAACGACATCGAGACACAATTACAACTGTATGTAATTGCCTTTTGGTAGACTGAGTCGTAGTCTCGACATAGATACACAACTTCCATTGTATGTAATCTACCTATTCTATGGTAGTACACAACTTAACCGCGATATCGGTGCACAATTACAATGATATGTAATCACCGACATAGATACGCACCTGCTATTATATGTGGTCTCCTTATGGTAGCCACTGTCTCTGCTGCCACTGTATGTGGTCTCCAGATGGCAACCAATATCTCAGCATCTATATAGACTACACTACTGCCACTATATGTGGTCTCCGTATGAAAGGCAATATCTCAACATCTACATAGAATACACTGTTGCCACTGTATATGGTCTCCGTACATTAGCCAATGTCTCAACATCTACATAGAATACACTGCTGCCATTGTATATGGTCTCCGTACGTTAGCCAATGTCTCAACATCTACATAGAATACACTGCTACCATTGTATATGGTCTCCGTACGTTAGCCAATATCTCAACATCTACATAGAATAAACTGCTGCCACTGTATATGGTCTCCCTATAATAGCCAATGGAGGTGCGCATTTATTAGTTTAGTACGTAGTAAAAAGAGCATAATTGCATAAGATTACGTGGCCCAGCTAATAAATGGCCCGATATGGCCACCTTCCAAAAAAAAAAAAAAGAAGAAGAAATAAAACAAAAACCAGTTCCTTTATTCAGCAGCAAACCCAATTATAACGCTGGCTGACCTGTAAGCTGGAATGAAAAAGAAAACCACAAAAAAAACTACAAATAAAAAAACAAAACCCACCCAATCTGGACGCACTTAATGTTTGATGGATGCAGATCGATCAGCAATTCTTGTGAATTGAATTATTGACCGGCTAATACAATTAAAACAAATAACCAGAGTGGCTCGTAAATGGTAATTTTGGAATAGAATAGGACTTCGGGTTTTATTGCGGGGAAGTTATTTGTGTTAATTTTTTTCTCCCCTTCTCTTTGTTTTGTTTTTGTTAATCTGGGGATGAATTAAAGGAGTTGTTGGAGGGTCGTAATGAAAATAACAGGAAGCTGAGTTATGAGCAAAGTGGAAACTTGTTGGGGCGTGCTTGTGTTACGATTGTAACAACCTGTAACAACAATATTTCATTTGAAGAATTACCCAGAATGCCATACGGTGCGCCGTCACATGGGTAGTTATTTAATGGAAGGGCATTGTTTTGATATGTACTGTCATATCTAATTCAGGGATTTCCGGGATTTTTCAATCCCGCAGCACCATCATCATATACTAATATGTGGTGCAGACGCCACAGCACTATCATCCTACACTACTCATAGATGCTCCAAACGCCGCAGTACTATCAGTATTTACTACTAATACATGCTTCAAACGCCGCAGCACTATCAGCGTATAACAATATATATGAAACCTGGGGTACGTCTCGGCGATGCTTTTTGGCCTATTTGCGTTCAGGGTGCATCGCAGTGACGTCTCCGCGACGCCTCCCTTTTCAGATAGGAGACAAAAAGCACCTCGAAAATGGCCGCCGTATCCAGTGGTTTCAGCCTATCACAGCACAGCTTTCCCATTGCAAATGGCCGCCGCCTATGGGGGCAGCCATTTTCGAGGCGAAAAACTGCTTTTGCTGTTCAGACTGGCATGACGTCATGCCCGTTGCCGAGGCGCCGCCGAGACGGACTCTGAACGCAGCCCTGACTTCCGGAAATTGTCCGCGATTCCTTGACAATGCTAAACTGATGGGAGAATATCCACATTTCCGCGTTTATTCCCGGAGACCACTTTCATCCCTGATTTATGATTTAAGCCTTGTGGATATAGGTGACTGCTTGCTTGCTAATCATTGCCTGAGGTGAACAATGGAGTGTACATTCATTCAGATCTGCGGAGAACATTGACAGTGCACACTCATGGCAACTTTATAGTGCTGCCCCACTGGGAGACCAGGCGGCCAGCACCATGACCTGATATCCTACTCAGTCACATTATCCTGACACTGAGCCAACCAGTTCTTTCCCTAATAATGCCGAGGGCCTAGCTAGGAAGAGACAAGTATACATTTTTAAGTCATTGGTTTGACTCGACCAGGGTTCGAAGATTTGATCCTACATATCCAACTTGTATACTATTGTAGTTACTCATCAACTCTTTGGGCCTTGCTCCGCGTAAGAATTTAAAAAATGGCTCTTTTCCTTCTTTTTTTTTGCTTGCCCTATTTAACATACCAATGGGGTATTATTCCTTGAACTTATGTGCATGCACAAAAAAAGAATTGTCATGCACTTTTTTTCGGGGCGGGGGGGTGGGGGGGGGGGAGGATGTACAATTAGTTGATTAAGCAGAATCTTCAATCGCAGACAGTTGGTCTTTCTCATTCCACTGCCCCTTTACCCGGTCCCAGTAATTGCTAAACATCAAGTTAGCTAACGACAAGTATACATTTTTAAGTCATTGGTTTGACTCGATCAGGGTTCGAACCAGAGGGGTCGAATCCCATGACCTACTAAAACGGGAGACGGTATGCACTTCAAATGTCTCGAGAGTGAGTCAATAATTAGGGAAGTTATTCTGAACTAAAGTAGAGTAGGTTATACTTGTCAACCTGATGTATTTAAACTGCACAAAGAAAGAAATGGAAGAACAATCTTTTTAAAGCAACTGTAAGAGCCCCTCTGCCTTTCGACAGCGTGCCCCAATCAAACCCTGCCTCTGTCAGCCCCCACCCCCAACAGCACCAGAAAACACACACTCACACACACGCACGCACGCACGCACGCCCCTTGGCCGTGTGTTTTTTCGCCCTCTCCTTCAAGTGCTGACTCTGAGCAATAGTGGCTAGCGTCGGCATCTGACGCGCCCAAACCCATTTTAAAATGAGACACCATCAGAGAGGGGAAAAAAACACGCCTCGCCATGAAAATAAAACACTGGAGCGGACAAAAAGCCAGCACGGCGCGCATGCGCAGAGGCAGGGAGACATGGCACCCCAACCTTTGGCATTCTCTTGTACCTTTTCTAATAATAATTATAATAATAACAACATAATAATTAAACAAGTAAATTTAATAGAGTGCCCTCATTAGCTGTTTGTTTGTTTGGGTTTTACATCCTAGCAACATATAAAGTCATATCAGGTTTTGTTTGTTTGTTTGGGTTTTACATCCTGACAACAGAACAATCAATCAATAGTTCCGTCCTCTAGTCGAGGGTTGGATGCAATGGTTCTCCACTTGTCCCGATGGTGTGCTGTTCTGATAGACTGTGAATAATTCAAGCCTGTCCACTGTGAAATATTCGTAAACCATGATGTTCTTGCTCTCCCTCTCCCTCTGCTGCCATTCACCTTCCCTTCCAACAATGTACGGTATATTGAACTCTGACGAATGATGTGGCCAAAATAAATAAGTTTATTTGTCTGTATAGTGGCAAACAAGCTTTTCTTATTTTTAATTTTTCTGAGAACTTCTTTGTTGGTGATCTTCTTTGTCCATGATATTTTCATCATCCTTCGATAAGTAGATAACAACAGATAAGGTCATCAGATAAGGACAACAGATAAGGTCATCAAAATGGGTACAGACTTGTGTCAGTGCTTGACTTTGGGGGTGGTTTGTAACCTTACGATGGTTACTGGTTGCAGAACTGCAACATTTATAGAGAGGCTCCGATAAATCGGCCCAATCTTTAGTTGAAGATTAAAATTCAGTAGGGAGTGTTGTAGAAGCTGGGGACATCTTTACAATGTTGTAATGGCGAAGCATTGAGGCGGCCCCGAATCTCTTCGGTCCGGCGGTAGTTGAGCGGTAGTTGGCACTTGTATCCAGTTGACAGCAGCAAGGGTTTCGAGGAAGGGTGGGTAAAGATGGGTGCAGCGGTGGTACCAGCAAAGAGAACAAGCGAGAGAAACATAAAGGAACAGGGCCCCACCCAAGCACACAACTCCCCCGGTCAGGGGGAGGAGTATGCCTGGGAGAAACAAAAAGGTGTACAGTATAGGAAAGAGAAATGAGGAGAGTTGAGTCAAAGGACCGTGTCTATTTGCTCTATGGCGACCAACCAGCGAGCCATAGACATGGACAGAGTAAGAGTAGAAAGTGAAATGCCGGCGGGCTCCCCCTCCTGGAACTCTTTTCAGACATATCAAGGAGGAGCAAGGCTGGCGGAGAGGAGATAGAGAGAGGTGTGGACAGAGTGTGGTCCGGATAGCAAGTGTGACAGTGCACACTCATGGCGTCTTTTATAGTGCGGTCTCACTGGGAGACTAGGCCATTGGCACCATGTATCCCACACAATCACATTATCCCATTACTGAGAAAACCATATTTGCCCTATCGTATTAATGCCAACAGTGTCAGTGTCAGGCTAGGTAGTAACTATCAATTTTTATAAGTTATTGGTTTGACTCGGTTGGGATTAGAATCCCTTACCTTCCGCACCTGAAGCTAGCACTCTTACCAATTCACCCACCGCATACGGTGCCCTCTCTAGCAGGAACCATTATTCAAAGGCGCTATACAGAATAAACTATGATATGGTGTATTTACAACTAGGTTACAATAGTTGAGGGATAGAGACATTTCATTTGCCATAAAAAGCTTTCTTGGTCGTAATGCTCGCATTGCGTTTGATGCGAGGGAAGGAAGAGACCCTCCCCCCCTCCTCTTTCCCGCCGTCGCCCGGCTTTCTCACCTTCCCTGCCACTCCGCTCTCAGCTTTCTCCCGCTCTCAGTTCTCGCCCTCTCAGCTTTCTCCTCGCCCTTTCCCCCTGCCCGCCGGCTTTCTCACCTCCCCCGCCTTCACGCCTCCCCGCTCCTTCCCTTATAAGGCCGCCGCCGGCCTCCCTCAGCCACTCGCCTCCCAGCCGTCCTCCCTACACAAGCTCTCTTTTCTCCACCCACCCACCCAACTCTCCCTACCTGCTAGTGGAGGGCTCTTCGGCGCCCCTCACCCAACATTTCAAGCTCCCCCGAGCTCATTTACTCTGAGATTACCTCTGCTCCTTATGAGCCCCTGTTTATTGCCTTGCTTTTACCGCTTTGACTTGTTGTACATATTTGCTTATTTCTGTCTGAGGTGTTAAATAAAGCGCCTCTTTCCCACCCCCGCCTTGCTTTCTTCCTTTTCGCACATCAAAAAGGTATGCTTTTAAGACAGATTTAAATCTTTTGCTTTTCGTAAAGTCAAACATGGCGGCCCCCTGTGGGAACTCACTAGTGCTGGTTAAAGCTGCATAGTCCGATAAAAGCATCACCTTTTCAAAGCTACATTTGATCCTATATATCCAACTTAGATACTAGTGCACTTAGCTGCATAGTCCGATGAAGCATACCATTTTCAAACTAAAGTAATTATCTAGATTTGATTCTACATATATAACTTAGATCCTAATGCACTTATTAAGTATTTATTGCCACATAGAAGGGAATGCTGAGTAAATTTAATAGAACCTGTTACTGCAGAAACCTATGGTGTCAGAGTTTTGGCATGCTTGCCAAAATTAATTTAGTATGTTTGCACTTCAAATATCTCCAAAGTTACTAATTTAAAATGAAAGTTAATTCAAACTAAAGTAAGATAGATTAAAACAGTTTAATATCTTTATCTAAAGAAAATGACAGAAACTCATAACCAGCGGACTATGCAACTTTAAGCATATATCTTCTAGATATAAGGTAATTTATGAGAACTTATGATGTTAGAATTCTGACATGCTTGTCAAAATTAATTTGACATATTTTGACTTCATATATATCTCCAAAGTTAGCCATTTAAAATAAATCTAATTTATTTATCTCAGAAAATGGCAGAATCTCAAAACCATCGGATTATGCAGCTTTAACTTCGACAGGAATACTGCGGACTAAGTCGTTTTCATAATATCAAGTTAGCCCCATAACTATTGTTTAAAGTTGCTTGGTTTTGAGTCTCTGCCTTATTAATTTAAAAATTAAAAATAAATAGATGAAGCCAATTGTCATAATCAACTACTTAGTTTGGGATAACTTTGATTATAAACGGCCAACCTTGGAGATATTTGAAATGAAGACAATGAAAATAAATTTCCTGTGAGCACTAAAAGGCAGCACATGATATACTTTATTGACCCATTTTTGGGTAGAGTAATCTGGCACAGAAGCACCAAACGCATAGCTACAATGACATCTGTGTTTACTCGTCTTGATGGATTTGTTTGTTTGTTGTTGTTTTACGTCCTAGCAAGATCTAAGTTCATATCAGGATGGTACCGACTTGTGACAGTGTGCACTCATAGCGACTTTATAGTGCTGCCCCACTGGGAGACTAGACCGCCAGCACCATGACCTGATATCCCACCCAGTCACATTACCCCGACACTCAGCCAACCAGTTCTTGCCCTATCCTAATAATGCCGAGCACCAGGCTAGGAAGTGACAAGTATAAATCTTTAAGTCATTGGTTTGACTCGACCAGGATTAGAACCCACAAACTCATGGGTTCGGATCTCCCGATCTCCCAAAACAGGAGATGGACGCTCTACTCATTCGGCCACCCTGTCTGGTCATCTTGGTGGATGACTTACAGCAGTGACAAACAGTATTAAATTGATTTAATGGTCCTCCTATGCAGCAATGCATGCTTAACGAGTGCACCAGATATAAAATAAGTTGGATATGTAGGATGAATTTTACAGGTAAATTATGCTAAATGATCTCGCCGTGAATATGGCCTATGCTGCCGACACGGCGTAAAGCAATCACCAATCAATCAATGTTAAATGATTGATTAAAAATAAAGAGATATCTTAAGCAGGGATACATTGATACAGGTGGTGTCCTGCTTCCAGATTACAGTACTAAAGATGGTGTGGTGCTACAAGGAAACATTAATACAGGTGGCATTCTACTGCAGAGATAAGGTGGTATAGGTGGCACCCTGCTGCAAGATTACAGGAATACACGTGTCATCCTGCTGTGGGGCTTCAGTAATACTGGTGGTGTCCTGCTGCAGGAACACAATAATACAGTAATGCACATGGCGTTCTTTTGTAGGGCTACAGTAATACTGTAATAATCATTGGTACAGGTGGCACTCTGCTGCAAGATTACAGTAATACATATGGCATCATGTAGATAAAAATGTGTACAGGTGGTGCCCTGCTGCAAGATTACAGTAATACATAGGGTGTCATGTTGCAGATAAATATTGGTACAGATGACACTCTGCTGCAAGATTACAGTAATACATAGGGTGTCATGTTGTACATAAACATTGGTACAGGTGGGACCCTACTGCAAGCGTACAGTAATACATCGGGTGTCATGCTGTAAATAAGCATTGGTACAGGTGACACTCTGCTGCAAGATTACAGTAATGCACAGGGTGTCATGTAGATAAACATTGGTACAGGGGGCACTTTACTGCAAGATTACAGTAATACATAGAGCATCATGTTGTAGATAAACATTGGTATGGGGGCACTCTGTTGCAAGATTACAGTAATGCATAGGGTGTCATGTAGATAAACATTGGTCCAGGTGGTGCTCTGATTACAGTAATACATAGCACGTCATGCTGTAGATATGCATTTCTACAGGTGGCCTCTGCTGCAAGATTACAGTACTACATAGGGCGTCATGCTGTAGATATGCATTGGTACAGGTGGTGCTCTGCTGCAAGATTACAGTAATATATAGGGTGTCATGTTCTAGATAACCATTGCTACATGTGGCGTTCTGCTGCAAGATTACAGTAATACATAGGGCATCATGTTGTAGATATGCATTGGTACAGGTGGTGCTCTGCTGCAAGATTACAGTAATATACAGGGATGAAAGATCTCCGCGATTTCGCGGATTTCCGGATTTTTTCCTGTAGCTATAAGTGTATAAGTGTAGATATAAGCGTTTTACGTTGCAGCACCATCAGCCTATAATAATATGTGGTGCAGATGCTGCAGCACTATCAATGTATACTACTAATACATACTTCAAACGTATATGTATGAAACCCGACTTCCGGGAATTTTCTGTGATTCCCTGACAATGCTAAACCTATGGAAGAAATCAGTATTTCCAGGTTTTTCCAGGAGACGGCTTTCATCCCTGAATATATATGGTGTCATGTTATCGATAAACATTGCTACAGGTGGCGCTCGGCTGCAAGATTAGAGTACTATATAGGGCGTCATGCTGTAGATATGCATTCACTTGCTATCTGGACCGCACTCTGTCCACACCTCTCTCTATCATCTCTCCGCCGGCCATGCTCCTCCTTGATATGTCTGAAAAGAGTTCCAGGAGGGGGAGCCCGCCGGCATTTCACTTTCTACTCTTACTCTGTCCGTGTCTATGGCTCGCTGGACAGTCACCATAGAGCAAATAGACACGGTCCTTTGACTCAACTCTCCTCATTTCTCTTTCCTAGACTCTGCACTTTCGATTTCTCCCAGGCACACTTCTTCCGCTCACCAGGGTAGTTGTGTTCTTGGGTGGGTCCCTTCACCGTTACAATTTCTCTGTCTTGTTCTTGTTGCTCGAACGACCGCTGCTCCCACCTTTGCCCGCCTTCCTCAAACCCCTGCTGCTGACTGGATTCAAGTGCTACACTACACTACACCTACAGCTCAACTACCACCGGACCGAAGAGATTCGCTGCCGCCCCAATGCCTCGCCATTACAACGTTGTGAAGATGTCCCCAGCTTCTACAACACTCCCTACTGAAGTTAAGTCTTCAATCAAAGATTGGGCCGATTTATCGGAGCCTCTCTACCCAATGTTGCAGTTCTGCAACCAGTAACCGTCGTAAGGTTACAAACACCCTCAATCATCATCATCATCGATATGCATTCGTAGAGGTGGTGCTCTGCTGCAAGATTACAGTAATACATAGGGTGTCATGCTGTAGATATGCATTGGTACAGGTGGTGCTCTGCTGCAAGATTACAGTAATACATAGGGTGTCATGCTGTAGATATGCATCAGTACAGGTGGTGCTCTGCTGCAAGATTACAGTAATACATAGGGTGTCATGCTGTAGATATGCATTGGTACAGGTGGTGCTCTGCTGCAAGATTACAGTAATACATAGGGTGTCATGCTGTAGATATGCATTGGTACAGGTGGTGCTTTGCTGCAAGATTACAGTAATACATAGGGTGTCATGCTGTAGATATGCATTGGTACAGGTGGTGCTCTGCTGCAAGATTACAGTAATACATAGGGTGTCATGTTGTAGATATGCATTGGTACAGGTGGTGCTCTGCTGCAAGACTACAGTAATACATAGGATGTCATGCTGTAGATATGCATTGGTACAGGTGGTGCTCTGCTGCAAGATTACAGTAATGCAGAGGTCGTCATGCTGCAGGGATTCATTGGTCCAAGTGTCGAAATGATGTAGAGGACTACACTGAAGTCTTACATTGAAGACTAAGCATAGCCGGGGCAAGTAAATGAATCCACTAAACCCGTGTCTTTTGTGCAAGGTCAGGTCTTATGAAATCGTGACATTTGTTCAAGGCCATAACTGTCTTCGGACGGTGTTTAGGTATAATTGAAGATTAGCACGATTTTCAAGGAATTAAGAACCACAAAAATAGAAGTCAGTTCTCTGGTGATTTCTTTTCTGTTTTGGTTTCTGATTCTCTTAGAAGAGTTTTATGGAACTGTACATTAATTCACACAAGCTTAATTCTGTTAACGTTTCCCCAACAACAAAAGAGAAAAACTAACCAGATAGTTCCTACTAAATGTCAAGTACTTACAACCTAAGTAAACAGCAAGTGATATCTATGTTATTTCTAATATGATTAAGTAATAACAACTACGCATATTCCCAAGTTCATACCTAGATATCTTTAAATTGACTCTGCTCTTGTATACGTATTCCCAGAGGTAATACGTCAATTGCCATTTCAACTTGCATATTCATTTTTGGGAAGGAGAGAAAGAATATGGGTGGTTTAAAAGATATTAGTAATATATTCCATAAAAGCAAGACGAGCGAATTTAGCCGAGTCTGACACCCTGGCTGGCCCTTAAGTCCTGCTGGTACAGTTTATTAAAGCAAAATCTGTAGCGAAATATGATGATGGAGGAGATAGCCGAGAGGAATCCAGCCCGTGGTCTATAATTTGGCCTTCTTCAATGCAGATCTAATACCTGAATCACACCAGGCTTGCAACCCGTGCCCCCAGCTCTGCCAATTTGGATTTCCACCGCTGTGTATAACTTACAGCATCATCAAAGGCCGGTTGCTCTCATACCATGTCTATGTGGTGTCAATCAATCAATAGTTCCATCCTCTAGTCGAGGGTTGGATGCAATGGTTCTCCACTTGTCCCGATGTTGTGCTGTTCTGATAGACTGTGAATAATTCAAGCCTGTCCACTGTGAAATATTTGTAAACCATGATGTTCTTGGTCTCCCTCTCCCTCTGCTGCCATTCACCTTCCCTTCCAACAATGTACGGTATATTGAACTCTGACGAATGATGTGGCCAAAATAAATAAGTTTCTTTGTCTGTATAGTGGCAAACAAGCTTTTCTTATTTTTAATTTTTCTGAGAACTTCTTTGTTGGTGATCTTCTTTGTCCATGATATTTTCATCATCCTTCGATAAGTCCACATCTCAAATGCTGCTAAACGTTTGTACATTTTCTTAGAGATTGTCCATGTCTCTGCCCCATACATTAGAGTAGACCACACATAACACTGAAGAATACGCTTCCTTGTTTGTATTAATATCTTACTTGATGTTAACACTCTATACATTTTGGAGAATGTTGTTCGGGCTATTGTTATCCTTCTTTTAATTTCTTCCTCACATCTCCCATCATTTGTAATCTTTTGTCCGAGATATATGAATTCGGATACTTGTTCTATGCTTGTGCCATCTATGGTTATATTGACATTTGGTTTATCTGTCTTTTTACTTATAACCATTGTTTTGGTCTTCCTGGCATTCATCTTCATGTTGAATAGTATTCCAGCTTTATTGATTCTATTCACTATATCTTGTAGGTTTTTCTCACTGTCTGCTAGTATTACACTGTCATCGGCATATCTAAGATTGTTGACGTTCATGCAACCTATTGTCACTCCCTTGCAATCTTCAATGTGTCTGAAAATCATCTCTGTGTACAGGTTAAATAGACATGGTGACAATACACACCCCTGTCGAACTCCTCGTTTAATCATAACTTCATCCGATAGGCCCTGCTCCATTTTTATAAATGCACGTTGTGTCCAGTATAAGTTCACAATTAGTTTAATGTCTTTGCCATTGACACCAATATCTTGTAAACATTTGATTAACAGTTCATGATTGACTCGGTCGAAGGCCTTCTCATAGTCAATAAAGCAGGCATAAACATCCTGGTTCACTTCACAATAACGTTCACAAATCATTCTCATATCGAAAATCCCTTCACGTGTACCTCTTCCAGATATAAACCCACTTTGTACGTTACTGATTTGTTCTTCAATTTTCTGTCTGTTTCTCAGTAAAATTATTTTCAGGATCATCTTCAACATATGACTCATCAGGCTTAGTGTTCTGTACTCAGTACACAATGTTGGTTTTAGCTTCTTTGGGAGTCGTACAAATATGGATTCATTCATATTCAATGGTATAAATCCAGTCTCATAGATGTCAGTTACTAGCTTATGAATGATTTGAATCCCCACTTCATCTAGTCCTTTTATCATTTTTGATGTGGTGTGGGAGGTTAAAAATCCCTTGGGTCGGTAAAAGTGTAGGCTCGGGCTTTCTAGTGCAGTGGAATGAGGAAGACCAGTTGTCTATGACTGAAATTTCCCCTGCTTAAACAACTAATGGACCAAAAAAAACACACTTTGTGACCACCTGTGACAAAAAAAAAACCACCCTGTATAGTCGCAAATGGTCACAAAAAGGTATCTATTTGGTCCTCACTGGTCACCGACCTCCTGGTGACCATTTTGGTTGCAAGGAGGATGCAGGTGTTGCGCCAAAAACCTCCTGGTGGCCAACCACTTTTATAGGTTGGCAATCAGTTGGGGATTGATTGCTGACTGGTCGCCGACTAATCAATGACTGTGGCACTGCTGCAACCACTCAGTGATTGGTCAGCAATTGGTTGTCGAATGGTCAGCGATTGGTCAGCAATCGGTAGGTGAGACATCGGGAACTGGTCGGGGACTGATTTGTAACTGATCTGCAATCAAATGTCGATCGGTCACAAACTAATCACAAATCAGTCTCCAACCATTCCCTGACAGCTGATTGCTAACCAATTGCTAACCCCTGCAGTTACCAACCTTTTTTCCTCCCACAATTTTTTGCTTTTGTCACGAGTGGTTGGCGACCTATGTGTTTTCTTTTTCTTGCAAGTGGTCGCAAGTCTAGTGTGACTGGGATCTAACTGCCTTCCTGGGTGTTTGACTGTTTCCAACCCAGCGAATGATAGAAATACATAGCAGAACACAAACAAGAAGTGCCACATAGGATTAACAATTAATTACAATTAATTACAGAACTGGATAATTATACCGACCAGGGGAGAGGCTAATGACTAACACATGTATACATAAACGATGCCCATACTCATAGACGTGGAGAATGAAATCATCAAAATCCAGCAAACGGAAACGGAAATAGCCCTGTATGGGCGCCGCCATTTGTATACTCGTGTTGAATAATCAAAATCCAGCAAACGGAAACGGAAATCGCTCATTGAGCTTCGCTACGCAGCAAACAGTGTGGATGAAAGCGATTGGTTAATAATACAACTGCGACTCAGGCCATCCGAGCCGCTAGAATTTCAAATCAAGCACCACGATTGGAGTACAAAAATATTATCGAATACAGGCACCAAGGGGGGGTCGGTCCTAAGCATTGCATATTCATATTATAATAAATAATATATACCTAACATGACGTTTATTTCTACACTCTTCCCATCACCTAATTTATATTTATTACAATTTGCTTAGAAGTAACCATACGCTGGTTACATACAGCAAGGGGTTCAGAAGCATCCATTTACTCCTGCCACCAACCCACCCACACATACCCACATACCCACACACCCACCTCGTTCACGATGGACACCCACCTCACTATATACGGTCCTATTTCCAGGAGCTCTATGCGCCACACCCTATTACAGCCGAGAGTGTTATCAGCAGGAGGGCAGCAGCGCCATCATTACCGCCAAGTAAGAGGGTCATCATGTTATACTGCTAAGTTAATGGGTAATCATGTTATACAGTCAGGCTATATACAGCCAAGCGTGAGAATATAGGCCTGCATGTTATACCACCAAGTAAGAGAGCCATCATGTTATATTACTAAGTTAATGGGTAATCATGTTATACAGTCCGGCTATATACAGTCAAGTGTGAGAATATAGGCATGCATGTTATGCCACCAAGTAAAGGCCATCATGTTATATTACTAAGTTAATGGGTAATCATGTTATACAGTCAGGCTATATACAGCCAAGCATGAGAATATAGGCCTGCATGTTATACCACCAAGTAAGGGTCATCATGTTATACTGCTAAGTTAATGGGTAATCATGTTATACAGTCAGGCTATATACAGCCAAGTGTGAGAATATAGGCCTGCATGTTATACCGCCAAGTAAGAGGGTCATCATGTTATATTACTAAGTTAATGGGTAATCATGTTATACAGTCAGGCTATATACATTCAAGTGTGAGAATATAGGCATGCATGTTATGCCACCAAGTAAGAGGGTCATAATGTTATACTGCTAAGTTAATGGGTAATCATGTTATACAGCCAGGCTATATGCAGGCAAGCGTGATAATATAGGCCTGCATGTTATACCGCCAAGTAAGAGGGTCATCATGTTATACTGCTAAGTTAATGGGTAATCATGTTATACAGTCAGGCTTTATACAGCCAAGCATGAGAATATAGGCCTGCATGTTATACCGCCAAGTAAGGGTCATCATGTTATATCACTAAGTTAATGGGTAATCATGTTAGACAGTCAGGCTATGTACAGCCAAGCGTGAGAATATAGGCCTGGATGTTATACCGCCAAGTAAGAGAGCCATCATGTTATATTACTAAGTTAATGGGTAATCATGTTAGACATTCAGGCTATATACAGCCAAGCATGAGAATATAGGCCTGCATGTTATACCGCCAAGTAAGAGGGTCATCATGTTATACTGCTAAGTTAATGGGTAATAATATTATACAGCCAGGCTATATGCAGGCAAGCGTGATAATATAGGCCTGCATGTTATACGGCCAAGTAAGAGGGTCATCATGTTATACTGCTAAGTTAATGGGTAATCATGTTATACAGCCAGGCTATATGCAGGCAAGCATGATAATATAGGCCTGCATGTTATACAGCCAAGTAAGAGGGTCATCATGTTATACTGCTAAGTTAATGGGTAATCATGTTATACAGTCAGGCTATATACAGCCAAGCATGAGAATATAGGCCTGCATGTTATACCGCCAAGTAAGAGAGCCATCATGTCATATTACTAAGTTAATGGGTAATCATGTTATACAGTCAGGCTATATACAGCCAAGCATGAGAATATAGGCCTGCATGTTATACCACCAAGTAAGAGGGTCATCATGTTATACTGCTAAGTTAATGGGTAATCATGTTATACAGTCAGGCTATATACAGCCAAGCGTGAGACTATAGGCCTGCATGTTATACGGCCAAGTAAGAGGGTCATCATGTTATACTGCTAAGTTAATGGGTAATCATGTTATACAGCCAGGCTATATACAGCCAAGTGTGAGAATATAGGCATGCATGTTATGCCACCAAGTAAGAGGGTCATCATGTTATACTGCTAAGTTAATGGGTAATCATGTTATACAGCCAGGCTATATGCAGCCAAGCGTGAGAATATAGGCCTGCATGTTATACCACCAAGTAAGAGGGTCATCATGTTATATTGCTAAGTTAATGGGTAATCATGTTATACAGTCAGGCTTTATACAGCCAAGCATGAGAATATAGGCCTGCATGTTATACCGCCAAGTAAGAGGGTCATCATGTTATACACTAAGTTAATGGGTAATCATGTTATACAGTCAGGCTATGTACAGCCAAGCATGAGAATATAGGCCTGCATGTTATACCACCAAGTAAGAGAGTCATCATGTTATATTGCTAAGTTAATGGGTAATCATGTTATACAGTCAGGCTATATACAGCCAAGCATGAGAATATAGGCCTGCATGTTATACCGCCAAGTAAGAGGGTCATCATGTTATACTGCTAAGTTAATGGGTAATCATGTTATACAGCCAGGCTATATGCAGGCAAGCGTGATAATATAGGCCTGCATGTTATACGGCCAAGTAAGAGGGTCATCATGTTATACTGCTAAGTTAATGGGTAATCATGTTATACAGCCAGGCTATATGCAGGCAAGCGTGATAATATAGGCCTGCATGTTATACAGCCAAGTAAGAGGGTCATCATGTTATACTGCTAAGTTAATGGGTAATCATGTTATACAGTCAGGCTATATACAGCCAAGCATGAGAATATAGGCCTGCATGTTATACCGCCAAGTAAGAGAGCCATCATGTCATATTACTAAGTTAATGGGTAATCATGTTATACAGTCAGGCTATATACAGCAAAGTATGAGAATATAGGCCTGCATGTTATACCGCCAAGTAAGAGGGTCATCCTGTTATACTGCTAAGTTAATGGGTAATCATGTTATACAGCCAGGCTATATGCAGGCAAGCGTGATAATATAGGCCTGCATGTTATACTGCAAAGTAAGAGGGTCATCATGTTATACTGCTAAGTTAATGGGTAATCATGTTATACAGTCAGGCTATATACAGCAAAGCATGAGAATATAGGCCTGCATGTTATACCGCCAAGTAAGAGGGTCATGTTATACTGCTAAGTTAATGGGTAATCATGTTATACAGTCAGGCTATATACAGCAAAGTATGAGAATATAGGCCTGCATGTTATACCACCAAGTAAGAGGGTCATCATGTTATTGTGCTAAGTTAAAGGGTAATAATGTTATACAGCCAGGCTATATACAGCCAAGCGGGAGAATATAGGCCTGCATGTTAATATTGTTATACCGCCAGGTAACTAAGAGGGTCATCATGTTGTACTGCTAACCTCATGGGTAATAACGTCATACAGCCATGTTATTTAGAGCCAAGTGTGAGAATATACATGTTATTCAGCTAAGTATGAGGGTTGTCATATTATACTACTATGTTAGAGGGTATTTATGTTATACAGGCAAGTAATATATAAGAAAATTTGAGGATAGTCATGCTATGCAGCCAAGCTGGTAGACACGTTATACCACAAAGTAAAAGGGTAATGTCAGATAGCCAAGTAAAAGAATAGTCATGTTATACATCTAAAGGCTCGGTCACATACACGTTAGTGGACGTAGTTGACCATAGTGGAGGCTAACGTAGTTGAACGTAGTTGAACGTACCAGCATCCGTAGTTCTCCGTCATGCTAACTTGGTAATAACGTGGGTGGGCCGTGAGTTCTGATTTTATTTTTGGACATGTTCAAAAGAGCACTACGTTAGAGGCTGAATTTGCATCCATGATGCTAATGTACTCTAGCGTGCTCTAGCATACTTGGACAAAGCCCTGGTCACATAGCAGTTAGTGGACATAGGTGAACATAGTGGAGGCTAACGTAGTTGAATGTAGTTGAACGTAGTTGACCATACCGGCATCCGTACCATAACGTATTTATCCGTACGTACCGTAACGTATTTATCCATACCGTAACATATTTATCCATACCAAAACCTGCCATACCTTAACGTATTTCAACGTAGTTTAACATACTTACACCACATTTGACCCACATTAATCTATCCTACGTTCAAGTACGTTCAACCACGTTCACTAACATGTATGTGACCAGGGCTTAAGTAAGAGGCTAGTCATGCTATTAACTCAAGTAAGAGTGCTATCCTGTTATATAGTCATGTAACAGGGTTGCCATGCTATGTAATCGTTATCATGTTATACACTCAAGTAATAGACAGCCAACTAAGAGCGTAGTCATGTTGTATTACCAAGGTTGTCATGTTATGCAGTTAATAATGAGGGTCCTACACTTCAGAGCGAAGACCAAGACTACTCGGATACTGGTGAGAGAGCTGCTATTCGCAGATGACAGTGCACTGGTTGCCCACTCTGCTGAAGAGATCCAGAAAATAGTGGACGCTTTCTCCGATGCATCAAAGCAGTTCGGCCTGAAGATTAACATCAAGAAGACGGAGGTGCTGTACCAACCCAACTGTACAAGAAACCTAGAGGGGGATATCATGGTTGACGGAAACAAGCTGAACTCTGTTCTGGAATTCACCTACCTCGGAAGCACTATATCAAGTGATGGACGCATTGATGCTGAAATACAGAGGAGGATGGCCAAGGCTAGCGCATCTTTCGGCCGACTACGCCAGAGACTCTGGAACAACCACCATGTGTCCCTGCAGGTCAAAGACAAGATCTACCGCGCAATCGCGCTATCCACCTTACTATACGGAGCTGAGGCCTGGATAGTGTAGAGACGATAGGTGAAAAAGCTGCATGCCTTCATGATGCGACATCTGCGTTCAATCATGAGGCTAACCTGGAAGGACAAAGTGACAAATAAGGAAATACTCGAACGGACAGGGCTGCTCTCTATGGAAGATCTTCTGATCAAAAAGAATCTCCGGTGGACTGGACACCTCATGAGGATGTCATCAGACAGCTACCAAAGCAGATCCTCTATTCTCAGCTGTCTTCTGGTTACAGAAAGGGAGGGCGCCCTCGTCTCTGGTTCAAGGATACCATCAAGAGAAACCTGAAGCTGAGAGACATTAAGACCGACTCATGGACATCACTCTCACAGCAGAGAGCTAACTGGAGAGCGGCAGTCAAGTAATGAAAGCAGTCTTTGTCGCATCACGACCGACAGCATGGTGATGATGATGATGAATATACATCCAAATAAAAGTAGAATCATGTTAGGCTCCATTCACAATTTTCAACATTTTCAGAGTTTCAATTTTAATTAAATCTTTATTTTTAAAATGTTCATATTTTAGTTTTATTTTCTGTATAAATGTTGATGTGTACTACTTTAGGTGGAGGTCTGGAAAAGCAGTGCGTTTTGTATAATAGTGAAAATGTTGAAAAACTTTGGATGACCTCTAAATAAGAGGGGAGTCATGTTATTCATCGAATAACAGAGTTATCACATTAATACAGCCAAATAAGAAGGTAATTATGTTATACAGTCTGGTTAAAGGGTGATAATTACTGCTAGGTACAGTATAACCCCTGTTAAACCAAACTTGAAGGGACCCTAGAAATTTGTTTGGATTAACCGATCATTGGTTTAATTCAGCTTTGGCTTCGACTTTGACTTGGCTTTGGGAAAAAGGCGGGTGCATTATGAATGTAATATACAATGTACATGGACACTTTGATTATTGTATTTTATGTATATATACAGTATAACCCCGTTAAGCCAAACGATCGGTTAATCCAAACTTTTTTCGACGTCCTGGCAAAATACTACCCTTTATCATATAAAAAAAGTTGGTGGGGGTCTCAGCTGACCTTATAACCACATGAAAGTTTGGTTTAACCATACTGGAAGTGGCCTGTGGTGTGACAATTTTGTTTGGATTAACCAATAGGTTGGAGTAACCGACTTTGGTTTAACCAACTTTTTTATATGATAAATGATAGTATTTTGCCAGGCCGCCGAAAAAAGTTTGGATTAACTGATCGTTTGGTTTAACCGAGCTTGGTTTAACGGGGTTATACTCTATGAGGGTTCATATGTCATGCAGCTAACTAACACAAGTAACAGGGTTCTCATGTTCTACGGATAATTAAAAGGGGAATCACCATATGCAGCTAACTTTGGGATGGGCATCACCACCACAGTTTGAGCGTGCAATTACTGCAGAGAAGCAAGAGGTTATAGAGATTGGACACCATTACAGGTAAAGGGTCATGAGAACGCACACATGCAATATGACCGGACACGGTGGCCAAATCGGTAGAGCGTAGCCTTCTCATGTGGAAGGTTATGGCCGGTGCACACCTACCATTTACGATTCACGCACTAAAACTCGCGACGAGCTTAAGACTGAGAACGGGCCGATTCATTTTTCGAATCGCGAATCGTATGCGTAAGCAAGCAGTTTTAGCCCTGAAAAGTCGCGAATCGCAATCGGTAGGTGTGCGCGGGGGGCGCACACCTAGCGATTTTTGTGCGTGAAACGGGAGGTGTGCGCGCACAAACGGGGCACAAACGGTAGGTGTGCACCGGCCATTAGGAGTTTGATTCCTGGTCGAATTTGTATTTTTCACTTCAAATACCTTGTTATTAAATACTTAAAAGGCATATATACTGTATATTTTTTGTTTGTTTTGTGGTGTCTTGTTTTTGGTACGCACTTATCTGAGATCTTGTCTAACTTTTTAACAAGGGGTCTCTACGATTTATATAGCTTAGGGCGCCAAATCTAAATCCAGCACTGTGCATATATATATGCCTATATATATATATATATATATATATATATGTATATATATATATATATATATATATATATATATATATATATATATACAGAGAGAGAGAGAGAGAGAGAGAGAGAGAGGGAAGAGATATGTATACATGTACGCCTATATACATCTTATATCTATATATATATATCCGGAAGACCAGTGCTCTGGCGCTGACAAAAGACATTATTCGCTGAATAAAATACATTTAGTAAAAAAAAAAAAAAAAAAAAAAAAAATATATATATATAGTATTAGTAACACACTCACTCACTAGGTGGCGCTACGTGAGCTGAATCCGCCCTAGAACCTCACTGCGCGTCTGGCCTACATTGCGCCATAGCTGCTCACCCCATCCCCACCCCAACCCCCACCCTACCCCTGCACCTCTCGTAACTTAACCACATACCAAGCTGTCCGAGGAGCCGAAACTTTCCCACGGAAACCATGGCAACCAGCGAGTCGTTACCTTAGTAACTTGACCTACTGAACCTTGATCTACGGGCTGTTTACAGGTCCTCCCGTACTCGCCCCAGGTCTACTCGGCCAACCACAGCCCGACTCCCTCGCCGTGACGCGCCTGTCGTGGGCGTGACAAACCCCCGGTGAGACGCGATACCTGCCTGCGTCCATCTCTGTGACTCTGTAGCTGTAGTCGCTGACCCTGATAAACCTCTAATACCAAAGATCCCAAGCATGTACTACAGACGGGCCCGGGGGGGATATGATTGAAGTATTCAAATATCTCCATGGTATCTACAAGACAGGCGGCCCCCTTATCAGAGACTCCAACACCAGGACCAGAGGGCACTCCCTGAAGCTGAGGAAGCGGTACTCCAGACTGGACCTGCGACACAACTTTTTCGGCTTTAGGGTGGTTGACCTGTGGAATGACCTGCCGGAGAGTGTCGTAGCAGCAGAGTCGATGAACTGTTTCAAGTCCCGACTGGATGCATACTGGTCAAGCATTACATATATCTTGGAGCCAGTGACAGTTGCTATGATTGACCACATCTGAAGAACTGTCTCCATTTCTATTAATTAAGAGCGGCTAACAGGTCCAAGGCCTATTATAGCTGTATCCTACTGATTGATTGATTGATTGAATACCCCAGTCACACTACAACTTGCGACCACTTTGCGACCACCCTAGACCAAAGAACCCATAGTCACCAGTGATGTCCTTGCGACCAAAACAATGGTTGTCGACATCTGGGCGTCACTGGTGACTGTGGGTTCTTTGGTCTAAAGTGGTCTCAAGCTGTAGTGTGATTGGGGCTTTACTTAGCTGAGATAACGCCCCTATCATTGTGGCATCACTACCTGTATGTAAACGCAATAACTCTTATTTACTTAAAGTTGCATAGTCTGCTGGTTTTGAGTTTCTGCCATCATCTGAGATAAATATATTAGGTTGATTGTTATAATCTACCTTACATGGCTAACTTTGGAGATATTTGAAGTGTAAATATGCAAATTTAATTGTGACATCTGTTTGTTTGTTGTGTTTTACGTCCTAGCATAATCTAAGTTCATATCATATTTACTTGTGGCATGCTTGACAAAACTTTGGCCCCCATAGGCTTCAGCAGTAACAGGCCCAATTCAATTGTCTTAGTATGCCTTTCTCTGCAGCAACAAATACGTAATAAGTGCAACAGTATCTAACTTTGATATGTAAGATCAAATTTAGGTCAGTGTGTTGGTATTGAAATTAGATGTTTTTATTGGACTGCAGTTTTAACTGTATTGCATGGTTGGTTGTTGGAGTTTTACATCCTGGCAACAGCTAAGGTCATATCAGGACGGGTATCGTCTTGTGACAGTGTGCATTCATAGCAACTTTATAATCCTGCCCCACTGGGAGACAAGGCTGTCGGCACCATGAACCGATTTCCCACTCAGTAACATTATCCAGATATGCCTTTTAATTATTTAATAACAATGTATTTGAAGTGAAAAATACTAATTATATGTTCAAATGAATGCTTTTACTGATTATCTATTCTTAATAAATTGCCACATGAAATTTTAAAAGACCCTCAAAGTTCTAAAATTGTGTAAGGCCCCTGCGGATTATTAGGTTCTAAGCTCTCTCTCTCTCTGTCCCTCTCTCTCTATATATATTAATGTTGCGTACATACAGTACAATATATCACCAAAATCGTTAAGAGACACACAAATAGACACACATGGAGTCACTATTTGTGAGAGTCTGACTGAGAGTGCGAGCGAGAGTCTGATGTGAGTCAGAGTCTGAGTCAGCTCTGAGAGTCAGTGCGAGGGCACACACAGAGTCACAGACACACACACAGTCACATACACAGATGTACTAGCAGTCACAAGACACTAAGACTCACACATGTCGACCCACATAGGACCACAGGACACACACGTCTGAATCTGTCACACGCATAGAGCGCTCACATTGACTCAGGTCCACTGTCGTCCACTGTGTCCCGTCTGTTGACCTAGATATGTATCAAGTGAATCGTATTGTTTTGGAACGATTCAAACTTCTGCTGGGCAGTGAAAACCTAAAAATAAATCATGAAAAAAATATCTGTGCACAGCTAGCTGGTTCATAGACCAAATTTTATAATATGCGCTTTTGATCGACTGGAAAATCAACAAACTCAGCGCTCGACTACGCATGCGTGTGACGTCCTTAAGCCGCCTCAAGTAAACCTCTATCATCCACACAAGCAAGATGGGTCGACTTAAACTAGTTCGCTTCATATAAACCACCTTGTGACGTGGTGTACTTGAGGCGAACTAGATGAGTCGATTTAGCCCTAATTCGCTTCAGCGTCGCATCCACACGGCCAATGTAAGTCGACTTAGACGAAGCGAACTAGTTGAGGCGATTTAAGGCCTGTGTGTGAATGGGGCTGTAGACACACATTAAAAGCCAGCGGATTGTGCAACTTTAAGGAGCTGTGTTCATGAGGTGAGGCCTAACGTTGTGTGATGGGGCGTCGTTCTATATCTTGACCCATCAACGGTCCATCCAGATTCAGCATGCCCTTGGCGTTGGTGTAGAAGTATAATATATCCTCCAGTTTAATGGTCTCCCCCGCCAATATTGATTATACCGTTATAACACTACCAGGATGTCAATTCTATACTGGAACAATGCTGTCACGTTGTTATAAGATTGCTGACTATAAAGTATCATTCAATGCTAAATCAAGGTTTGTTTGGTTTCCTTGGTTTTATGTTCGAGCAACAAGGTCAAATAAGGATGGTCATACTGACTTGTGATAGTGTGTACTCGTGGCGATTTCATAGTACACTGTAGGCATACTTCCATGCCGAGAAGCAATACTGCCAGCAGTATGACCCAATATCCTAGTAAATCACATTATCAGTGCCCAGTCCTAGTAATACTGAGTGCCAAGCAAGGTAGCAACACATGTAAACTTTGTAAGTCTTTAGTTTGACTCGGCTGGAAATTGATTTCACAACCTCTAGCAGTGGAACAGTACCCACTTGTCTATCCCACCTGATCTAAATTAAGATAGTAACCAGTGGTTCACAACTGGTTCATCAAAGGCTGTTGTAGTATGTGTTGTCCTGTCTGTGGGAAAGTGCATATAAAATACCCCTTGCTGCTTCTCGGAAAGTGTAGCCTATGTGGTGGCAGCGGGTTTCCTCAAAAGAAATATGTCAGAATGACCATATGTTTGACGTCCAATAGTCGATGACGAAAATCAATACGCTCTAGAGGTGTCATTAAATAAAACAAGCTTTACTTTTTATAATAGCTGATATGCTATAATAGCTGAAATACAGACACTAGGTGAATAGGTTAACTTGTTGCTCATGCCCTTACCCCTACCCTCCACTCCTACTAAAGTGCAGGGTATGCTGGGATTTCTGCTGGTTTATTTACACTAGCACTAACTGCCACCAGAAGGTCAACTAGCGCAATAGACTACATTACGGTTCCGACTGCGCATGCGCTGAAAACGGCGTTGGGAGCAAAGCAAAGGCATACGGCCATTGAGTTTGCCAATGCGCGCAGTGAAAAACGTCAGGTTTATTCAAAAATAATAGAAATCCGAAACCCTAACCGTTTCAATTTAATATAATCTTTTTGTTGAACATGTTTTCTATATGTGTTCCAAGCGGTTTGTCTCTAGGTGGTGTAGTTTTATCAATATTTTACTTTTTCTGTATGGAGATTGCTCACTGCCATTGACAATGCATTGAGTACTCTAGCTATGGCTCTAACACTAGTCTGAGTGCCTAGATCTTTCTAAATGTAATTGCACATGGCATAAGATGTGCTGATTATATTGATGTAAATACAATGCTGGATAAAAGATTAATATCTTAATTTATTATATATATTTTTTTAGTTGGTATTCTATGAGCTGAAACTAGCACATTTCATAGCTGCACCCAGTGTATTAGCATGTGCCATGTGCTTCTGGGGGGGGGGGGGGTTTGCTCTGATGCATCCCACAATGCACCGCGCTGCTGGAACCGTGATGTAGTCTATTATCCCGTCGAGGCTTAGAAGTTAGAGCAGATGAAGCATGCGTACTGCTCCTGGACACCGTGTGATACAGCATGATGGATGGGGGATTGGCAGCACTGCTCTTAGTAGGAAGGAAGCCTACCTTACTGAAGTAACTGCTCCTTAATCCGATGGTTTTGAGTTTCCGTCATTTTCTGAGATACATATATATTAGGTTGATCATTATAATCTACCTTACTTTCGTTTGAAGTAACCTGTGTTTTAAATGGTTAACTTTTGAGATATATATCAAGTGCAAACATGGGAAATTAATTTTGGCAAGCTTGCCTAAACTCTGACAACATAGGATTATGCAGAAACAGGTTCTGTTAATTTGATTCAGTATCTCCTTTTGTGCGATGACAAATGTGTAATAAGTGCAACAGTATCTAAGTTAGATATGTAGAATTACATCTAGATATTTGTTTTGTTTTTGAAAATTTGATGTTTTCATCGGACTATGTTGCTTCAAGTATGATGTACCCATTGACTTCTCTACCTTTTCCGCTATGCATCTTAAGATATGAACATCACTTTTGAGCTCACACTTGGAAGTTGGAGAAGCCTTCGGAGACCATTCTCAGGCATTTCACTCGACTGCAGGCGAGTTTCTGTTGGGTGTTGGCCCTTGACTATGTAATAACATGTGACCAGGTTCAGTCGAGCGGGGCGCGTTCCCTTAATCTTTTTGGGAATTGGAATCGTAGGTGGGGAACCTTCTTTATTTTTGCTCGAAGGTCCTTGGCCGGGCAAAATAAAAGCCCTACCTAAAAGCTAAAATACAGTGCTAGCGCAAGTGCAGTTCAAGCGCGAATGAGCCAGGCAGCAGTGGCGTGGCAGTCGCGGGGCAAAAGAATATAAAGTGAATATAAAGTGAAGAAATAAATAAGATAAATATAATGAATAATTAATTAAATATAAGCAGGGAAAACTCCGCCTCTTTATATATATATATAATAAATTATATTCTACATATTTATATTAGGTTTGACCCATGCACAGCACGGGTTAAAGCTAGGCTCTGCATCAATCCCTGGACCAATATTGTGTTGAACTGTCATTATATATATATTCACCGGTCTCTGAATATATTCAGAGACTGTGTATATATCTATACTCTCTGCTATATTTCTGACTCGTGCAAGGTCCCATTTCAATATAGTGCTGCGATCTGGTGGAATCCATCTGTACCATTATGTGGTAAACCATATTGGTGGCACTATCTAATGACGAGTTAACAACACTCGCAGCTATGTTACTCAAAATGGATGCCACTCGGGTCAAAGTGACCAAAGTTAGTAACAACTATCAAAATTAATATGAAATGCGTTTGGTAGGCACAAATAAAACATGTTATTAACCCATACATGGCGAAACATCAGTGGAGTATGATAATGCGCATTGGCAGCGCCGATTAACATACAAGTAGTGATCAGAATGAGCCTAAGACCCTAACACCGTTTGGTATTAGGGGTCTAAATATAGATATTGCAATAACCTTGGAAATGTAACACGTGTATTAAGACATTAGAGATGTAGCACCTGTATTTAAACTTTAGAGATGTAATAAATGTATTTAAACATGACCACGTAGTTTCCTTAGTTCTGAGGTCCAGTAACTACATCCATAGTGGTGACACTAAGCTCATAGATGTTGATGTATGGCCAGCGTCCAGGACAGGCAGCATCCACATATCTGCGCATGCGTGTCACACTACTCATCTATAGATTCTGCGCAAGTGTGTCATACCAGCAACAATAGCTCTATTCCATGATGTAATACCCCTGTCACACTACGACGTAACGAGCCAACGTGAGGCTAACGTGGTCATTTTTCGTCATTACGTTGGGTTACGTTATGATGACGTCAGAATGACGTTAGAATGACGTCGAACTACGTCACATTACGTCGTGTTACGTCGAGTTACGTCAAGGTTTTGGACATGTTCAAAACTTTTGACGTAGGTCGAACGTAAGGGTTTACGTTCGCCGTACATTCTGTTCACGTTCAGTGAACATCAATGACATTAAACGGACGTTATTCCAACTCTGCTCACCACGTTCAACTACGTTCCCCTACGTTGATCCACATTAAAACGAGTGCAAATGCCCACGGGGCGTAATGGGAACGTCAGGAGAACGTCAGGAGAACGTCAGGAGAACGTGCATTCAACGTACGTTCAACGTCTCATGACGTATGTAACGTAACATTCTTTTGGCGATGGAATAACGTTCATAACGTTCCGTTGTCCTCTCTCGTTGAATCACGGTATCACTACGCTTTACCGACGTTACGCTCTCGTCCACTACGCTGCATCCACGTTCAACTTATGCCCAAATTTGCATACTACGCCGAGAAGTTCAGCGTTCTTCATGTTCTCCCTACACTGACGTCATTACGTCGTAGTGTGACAGGGCCATAAGGAAGTATGAGTCGCCGATTGAAATGGGCTGTTCAGCCAAACAGGCTTGTCGATTAAATAAACACCCTCCCCAATGTGTCGGGTGGGGGGGGGGGGGTGAGGGAAGTTCCGTACACGGCCTGAAAAGTCTTGAAAAGTTGTGAACTTCATTTACCCCATTTCAAGGCGTTGAAAAACCTTGAATTTAACATATTTTGGGTAATTAGTCTTGAAAAGCGTTGAATTCCACTAAACTGTCCCCACTGATCTACATTAGTCCGAAATTGCCATTTGCCATAGTTGTATTTTTCCTGAAATCCAAATGGAAATGAAATAGTCTTTGAATTCCTATCATAAACAACCCTGCAATGCCTTGAAATAGCCTTGAATTCCATATTTTCAAATGTGTACGGACCCTGTGAAGGACAGTTTTTTTGTTTCCGATTTCATCTTAACCAAAAGCGTATAATTTTAATCTGTTCTTGGAATAAAGATGCACATAGTCGCGTCCTGGTATCCTAAGACATTATAGACAACGGACTAGGGAGTTCTTTTTGTGGGGGGGGGGGGGGGTGGCTAAACACTGGCGGGCCTCGTTGTGGGCGTGAGTGTGAGATCGACTGTGATCACTCAGCTAACTTGATACATGGCGCGCCACCAGGAAGGCCTAATTAAAGGCGTGGCCGCTATGTGAGTGAGAGATGCTTCATTTACTATCGCCTCACACCGGGAAGCCACAACCAGGCAGCTTCACTGAGCCGTCCACAGCCACAAACAGCGCGTCGGTGGCTGGGTGCAAAGTGCCCATACACGCTGGATAGAACCATAGTAGACAGTGAGATAGGGAGAAGCAGAGAGAGAGGGAGAGAGATGGAGAGAGGAGGAGAGAGAGGGGCAGAGGGAGACAGAGAGGGAGAGGAGAGAAAGGGAGATATACAGGGAGAGAGAAGAGAGAGGGCTAGAGAGAGGGAGAGAGAGATGGAAGGAGAGGGAGAGAAAGACAGGGATATAGAGAGAGAGGGACAGAGAGAGAGAGGCAAGCATAAATTGAGCTCATGTGTTTTCCGAGTTGGAGAAGTCAGAATGTGTAAGAGAAATGCATTGCCTCTAAAATGTCGATCATCAATTCCAGTCGCCCTCGCCCTTGTCATGAAAACCTACACCTTCCCTTCATCCTCTTCGGCGCCTCTTCACCCATTTTATTCTTCTCTTATTCTTTTTCTTCTTCATCTCCTCTTCCTCTTCGTCTTTTTCATCTTCTTGGTCTTCTTGGTCTTCTTGGTCTTCTCCTCTTCTTCTTCGTATTCTTCGTCTTCTTCATCTTCTTCGTCTTCTTCATCTTCATCTTCTTTGTCTTCTTCGTCTTCTTCATCTTCATCTTCTTTGTCTTTGTCTTCGTCATCTTCTTTGTCTTCTTCGTCTTCTTCTTCTTCTTCTTCTTCATTTTCTTTGTCTTCTTCATCTTCTTTGTCTTCTTCGTCTTCTTCATCTTCTTGGTCTTCATCATCTTCTTCATCTTCTTCGTCTTCTTCTTCGTCTTCTCCTCTTCGTCTTCTTCTTCGTCTTCTTCGTCTTCTTCATCTTCTTCATCTTCTTCATCTTCTTCTTCATCTTTGTCTTCTTCGTCTTCTTCATCTTCTTCATCTTCTTCGTCTTCTTCATCTTCTTCGTTTTCTTCTCATCTTTCTTCTGCTCTTTCTCCACCTCCTCCCCTACCTCTCCGTTCCACCCTCACCACTCCCCTTCTCTTCCTCACCCCCTCTTCTTCCTCCCTCTTCTTCTTTGTCTTCTTCTTCATCTTTTTCTTCTTCTACTTCTACTTCTACCACACATGGTGGTCGAATCGGTTAGAGCGCCGACTGCCTTCCCATGCGGAAGATCGTGCATTTTAACTGACAGAATCACACCAATGACCTAGAAGGATAGGGCAAGGACTAGTTTGCTAAGTATCAGGATAGTGTGACTGAGTGTAATATTGGGTCATAGTCCCAGTGTACTGTCACAAATCGATACCTATGCTGATATAACCTTAAATGTTACTAGGACTAAATCCCCAACAACTAAACAAACAAATCTCCCCCTTCCTTCTCCTCATATGGCTTAAAAGAATATTATTACAGTAGACAAAAGCTTTTCAATAATCATATTATACCCCTAACAGAACTAGCGAGGATTGGGTCAGTGCGAGTTCTTTCTGTAAAGTATTCCATAATTCACTATAAAAACTGTATTTAATAGCCCAATACAATACCGTGTGTGCATTTCTGCATACTATTCGGATGACCGTATCCGAAACACTGTGTAGAATGGCTAAAGCTGTGGTTGCGTAGGCAGGCTATAGTGAAATCAATACAGACAAAGAGAAAGGAAGAGTATAAAGGGTGAAAGAAGAGAGAGAGTCAAGCCCTCTGGTTTATTATTTATATGGTACATGGGTTCATTGTAGAGTATCACCCCACCCTTTTCCCCCAATGGGAAACAAGCATTCTTAGCTCTACCAATAGGGATCCAGCATTCCTGGTCCCCATGGTTACCAGTGATCTGCCCACCACCACCAAGCTGTGTGGCCCCATGGCCACCACCTGCCTTGAGCCTGAGTGTGGTGATCCTACCCAGCAGAGGGGAGGGGTAGGCTCTGAGTGCCCCTTAAACACAACCCTGCCAGCACCACTATGTCTATTTACATCTCAATCAGGCACCACCAGAACCTACATACACACATACATGCAGCTGGTCACGTATACCCGATCAGTAATAGAACATTTGCATTCCCCCACCAATGCAGTAAATCAGAATATTTTACAACTGGTCAAATATGTCTATTATATCTTGCCTATTGACTTTGCTTATTACTCAACTGGGCGAGGTGGCCGAATCGGTAGAGCACAGGCCTCGCGTGCACAGGATCGGGCGTTCGCGAGTTCTGTTCCCGGTCGAGTCAAACCAATGACTTAAAAATTGATACTTGTCGCTTCCTCGCCTGGTACTCAGCATTATTAGGATAGGGATAGGACTGGTTAGCTCAGTGTCAGGATAATGTGACTGAGTGGGATATTGGGTCATGGTGCCAGTGGCCTGATTTCCCAGTGGGGAAGCACTATAAAATCATCATGAGTGTGTACTGTCACAAGTTGGTACCCATCCTGATATGACCTTAGATGTTGCTAGGACGTAAAACAACAACAAACAAACAAAACTTGCTTATTATTCGATAAGCAAGCTTTAAATGCCCTAACCATTCACTTTGAAGGACTTGGAATCCCAACCCATTCATTGTGTTAACCATAGTGTAAGGTAATTCATAGCTAGAATGCACATAGTATTAGGGGGACCCACCTAAATAGGAAGTGCCTTTGCTTCGAACACAATTGCCTCTAACACTCATTCATGCCTGCTGCGAGAAGCCATTCAGCTATCCACGCAGTTATGGAAATAAAAGAAAGGAAGGATCGGTATTCGGATGCAGTATGTGAATACTGTATGGCCCCGTTGCAATATGATCGTTCAGGTCCATATAATGCGATCGCGAAGAAATCGGGGTCATGTTAAAGTTGCATAGTCCGATGGTTTTGAATTTCTGTATTTTTTTCTGAGATAAATATATTAGATCGATCACTAGTATCTACTTTACATTAGTTCAAAGTTACTTTTATTTTAAATGGTAAACTTTTGAGATATTTTGAGTGCAAAAATGGAAAGTTAGTTTTGGCAAGCTTGCCACTACTCTGACACCATATATATATACTTCTGCAGTAACAGGTTCTGTTAAATTGACTCAGTATTTATTGCGTTCTACGCAGAAACAAATGCTTAATAAGTGCATCAGTATCTAAGTTAGATATGTAAAATCAAAACTAGATAATTGGTTTGGTGTTGAAAATTTTATATTTCTTCGGACTATGCAGCTTTAAATCGGGGTTCACTTTACTGAATTACCTTTGAATTAAAGAATTCTGGGTCCAATGAATCATCGCGTTGTATCCGAATGCGCGTTAAATCGGGGTGTTTTATAATGGGGCTTTACTGTACTTTAATCTTCCACAACAGATAAGCTAATACTAAAAATGCCAGTGGCAGTGCATTCAGACAATGCTAGGTATTTAATTGTCTTCTCTCTCTTTCTCTTTCTCTTGTTTTGGGTTTCTCTGCCCCCCCTCTCTCTTTCTCTCTCTTTCACTTTTGAGAAGTAGTCAAAGGCTATTGCAAATGCAGTTCACAGTTGACTATCTACTATGCATTATATTTATATGTTGTTTGTTTTTTGTAGAAATAATGTTATTTACCCATCACAAATAGTCACACTAACCTATTCCATTGCAAAGCAAAGTTTATTATATATATAGTGTAGTTCTATAACCATTCCTTTTAAATTAAGAAAAGAAATAATGAACTTGTATATATATACATATATATATATGAGTCAGGATCACGAAAAGAGGCCAATTGGGGAAGTTGTCGGCGTCGATCATTGGATGTCGGCGTCGATTGGTATACTTATAGTTTAGCATTGACAGAGGTGTTGCAAAGTCCTTAAATTTATCCTGAATGTAAAGGTAGAGAAAAACAACAACCGTATCTGTTTCTAGGATAATTTAATATAAAACAAAGAAATGCATGACACTTTAAGAATTGCGACGCCGACATCGGGTAAAGTTGTCGGCATCGATCATTGGATGTCGGCATCGATCGGCATACTTATAGTTTAGCATTGACAGAGGCGTTGCAAAGTCCTTAAATTTATCCTGAATGTGAAGGTAGAGAAAATACAACAACCTTATTTGTTTCTAGGATAATTTAATATAAAACAAAGGAATGCACTACACTTTAAGAATTGCGATGCCAACATCTTAAATAAACCACCAATTGGCCCATTTTCGTGAGGCTGACTCATATATACACACACACATATATATACACCAGACGGTATGGCCGAATGAGTTAGAGCGTCTGTCTCCCGTGCTGGTAGATCGTGGGGTCGTGGGTTCGAACCCTGGTCTAGCCAAACCAATGACTTAAAAATTTATACTTGTCGCTTCCTAGCCAGGCGCTCAGCATTATTAGGACAGGGCAAGGACTGGTGTACTCAGTGTCAGGATAATGTGACTGAGCGGGAAACCAGGCCATGGTGCCCCAGTGGGACAGCACTATAAAGTCGTCATGAGTGCGCACTGTCACAAGTCGGTACCAGTCCTGATATGACCTTAGATGTTGCTAGGACGTGACACAACAAACATATATATACATAGAGCTAGTGGAGGAGAGGCCCCCGCGCAGGAGGCGGAGAGGTGCATTGTGGTCCCCCCCCCCCCCCCCCCCCACCCCCCCCCCCCCCCCCCCCCCACACCTCCCCCGGGAAGGGGGGGGGGGAGTGCAACCCACTCCTGGTCTTATTACATGCCATAACGGGCTTATCACTATCCATATAGATATATAAATGCGATCATTAGGGTCCATAAAATGTTAGCCTGAAAACAGAGTGGTTGCGATAAATCAGTTTTCTGAATTACCTTTGAATTAAAGAATTCTGGGGCCAATGAATCATCACGTTATATCCGTATTCGAACCAAATATCCACCCAATATTCGGCCACGCATTCAGTGGTGTGTTCATAATATCAGGGTCAGGTGTGTAGTGTAGTACAACAACACAGCTGAGAGAGTGGTATATCATGATATAGCGCTCCGGTGGTGGTGCTACGATTCTATAACAACCAGCATATCGCATCTATATACAGTATAACCACGTTAAACCAAACTTGAAGGGACCCTAGAAATTTGTTTGGATTAACCGAGCATTGGCTTAACCGAGCTTTGACTTTTACTTGGCTTTGGCAAATATGGGGGTGCATTATGAATGTACAATGTATGTGGACACTATGATTATTGTTTTTTTATGTATATACAGTTTAACCCCATTAAACCAACCTCGGCTAAATCAAACGATCGGTTAATCCAAACTTTTTTCGGCGACCTGGCAAAATACTACCATTTATCATATAAAAAAGTCTCAGATGACCTTAAAACCACATGAAAGTTTGGTTTAACTGTACCGGAAGTGGCCTGGGGCCGACAATTTTGTTTGGATTACCTGATACTTTGGATTAACCAACTTTGGTTTAACCAACTTTTTTATATGATGGTAGTATTTTGCCGGGCCGCCGAAAAAAAGTTTGGATTAACCGATCGTTTGGTTTAACCGAGCTTGGTTTAACGGGGTTGTACTGTAGTATGTAATGAGGCTAGTTGTAGGTCTGTTAGTATTTGA
This sequence comes from Branchipolynoe longqiensis, assembly GCA_030323885.1. NCBI lineage: Eukaryota > Metazoa > Annelida > Polychaeta > Phyllodocida > Polynoidae > Branchipolynoe > Branchipolynoe longqiensis. The sequence continues at coordinate 162,553 of JASIRB010000073.1, read as the reverse complement.
TTTTTACATCAATGGTAGGCCTATGTACGATACACCTCCCTGTATTAATACGGGTAACCACATTCAAACCATAGTTAGGTAATGCAAGTGACCTCTCAGACAAGTAGCCACGTACACAAGTAGGCGTGGATAGGGTGATTGCACCAGGAAGCCTAGATGGTCTAATTGTTATGACACTAGCCCTGGAATGATAAGAAGTGTGTGTTTGAATCGTGTTCCCTTTTGTATCATCCTCACAATACAGGATTCTGCACAAGCTATGGGCTGTGTATGTATGTATGTAGGTATGTATGTGTATATGAGCCTGTCTCAAAAGGTGCTAGCTCTTCATTTTTTTTGTCCATTGTAATGATTGACACAAAACAGCACAGAAACGGTTACACTGAAAACACAAGGACATTTGCTTCAAATCAATATGTATTCTATTGGGATTATGAAACACCATGTAAAAAACAAATCAGTTTATCCTGAGCAAATGCATAAGTAGATAGTATGTTGATCGTTACAGTGGACAAGGTTTTGTCCCATATTGCTTAGCACCTTTTGAGACAGTCTCATATGTAAGTGTAGTAGGCTGCACTGACCTCTCAGGCAAGTAACCACATAGACAGGTAGGCGTGGGTAGTGTGTTGATATCAGGGAGCCTAGGTGGTGTAATGGTTAGCACACTGGCCCGGAATGCAAAGAGATGTGGGTTTGAGTCCCGCTCTGGGCGCAATATTTCCCATTTTCATAACCCCCATGACATTGGTGCTGTGACCAGGATCCTGTACAAGCTACGCACTGTATGGTTGTTGAACCTACCCTGTGTAAGTATGTGTAAGTGCATTGCCTGTATGTATGTAATTGTAAGCATTAAATGACCATTTAAAAGACTTACAATTCCAGGGGGACGAGTGTAGTAGGCTGCACTGACCTCTCAGGCAAGTAACCACATAGACAGGTAGGCATGGGTAGTGTGTTGATATCAGGGAGCCTAGGTGGTGTAATGGTTAGCACACTGGCCTGGAATACAAAGAGATGTGGGTTCGAGTCCCGCTCTAGGCGCAATATTTCCCATTTTCATCACCCCCATGACATATGTATGTATGTATGTGTTTATGTATGTATGTATGTATGTATGTAATTGTAAGCATTTAAGCGACTTATGGATATAAACCATTTACGAGATTTACAATTCCAGGCAGGCCGAATGTTATAGTCTGCAGTGATCTCTCAGGCAAGGAGCTACATAGATAGGTTGGCATGGAGAAGGTGATTGCATTAGGGAGCCTAGGTAGGCTAATGGTTTTGGAAACTAGCCCCCGAATGGCAAAAAGTGTGGGTTCTTATCCTGCTCTAGAGTCGCAATATTTTCCATTTGCATCACCTCCCAACAATATTGTATATCAGGAAGTCTTGAGAAAAAACCTATCAATGGTATTGATTCTATACTACCCTTTCTTTTTTTTTCTTCCGGGCTTACTCCTCCCCCTGATCACAGGAGTTGTTTTCTTGGGTGGGGGGGGCCTTTTTCATTTTCACTATTTCGCTTTCCTTCTTGCTGCAGATCTCACCTTTCCCCCTCCCTTCCTCCTAACACATTGGCGACTGGACACGAGTGCACAGCTACAATCCGACAGAGAGAACCGGTGCTGCTCCAACAACATGTCGTTATTTTTGTAAAGAATCCCCCGCTTCTACAATCATCCCCTCTGAAGTTTACTGTTCATCAAAAAAACGGACCGATTTATCGGGGCCGTTTTCTATCTCTGCAGTCCTGCAGCCTTTGACCGTCAAGGTTACGAACCATGCCAAAGTCAAGTGGTATACACAAAGCCCCAGGGGAGTTCCTGACAGCAACACTGGAAAAGACTTAAATATCTGGTCACATGATTTGAACATGCATTCTTTACATGTATTTCTACTGCAGCTTAACACAATAGTTAAAATTGCATAATCTGATGATTTTGAGTTTCTGTCATTTTCTGAGATAAAGATATCAGGTTGATTATTATAATCTACCTTCCTTTGATTTGCAGTACCTTTGATTTTAAATGGCTAACTTTGGTGGAGATATTTGAAACACAAACATGCAATATTAATTTTGGCTACCACGCCAAAACTCTGACATGGCATATGCAGTAACAGGTTATATTAAATTGACTCGATATGCCCTTCTATGTGGCAATGTGTGCTTAATAAGTGCATCAGTATCTAAGTTAGATATGTAGAATAAAATCTAGGTGAGTGTTTATGTTTTGAAAATTTGATGTTTCATCAGACTGTGCAACTTTATAGTTCTGGTCACATGATTTGAACATGCATTCTTTACATAAATATTTCTACTGCACCTTAAGGCTGCATTGTCCGATGAAACATTACATTTTCAAAACCCCAAGCAATTATTTAGATTTGATTCTACATACCTAACTTAGATACTGGTGCACTTTTGAAACATTTGTCGCCACATAGAAGGGAATGCCAAGCCAATTTAAATTTTAATGCAACCTGTTACTGCAAAAGCCTATGGTGTCAGAGTCTTGGCGTGCTTACAAACATTAATTTGACATGTTTGCATTTCAAACATCTAATAAAATTAGTCATTTAAAATAAAAGTTACTTCAAATTAAAGTGAGGTAGATTATAATGATCAACCAATGATTAACCAAACGGGATGGCCGAATGAGTTAGAGCGTCCGTCTCCCATGTTGGTAGACCATGGGGTCATGGGGTCAAACCCTGGTCGAGTCAAACCAATGACTTAAAAATTGATACTTGTTGCTTCCTAGCCAAATGCTCGGCATTATTAGGATAGGGCAAAGAGCAGTGGAATGAGGAAGACCAATTGTCCATGATTGAAATTTTCCCCTGATTAAACAACTAATGTGCACAAAAAAAGACCCCCAAAAACCCTCATATATGTTACTCCAAAAATGACAGAAACTTCAAACAATCGGACTTTGCAACATTAAGAAAATAAATAGTATGTTCCTAATATAGGGATGTAATGCTGAACCGCAGACTATATAGTCCCCCTTTCCTGCTTTGCGCACTACCCCATTTAGTTACATCCGCGACCCTGTATCATGCACAGGGCTGCTAAACAACCCATTAAAAAAGAGTTGTAAGGCTGAGTTATGGAAATAACCACACGAGCTTGCAATCTGATATGCTAAATATATTGTTCAAATACTTATCTATCATAATCCGCTACTTTGGGGGTGAATGGTTTATGGAATTATGTAGATTAACACACTTTAAAAGTCGAATCGAGAGCTTACAATGGCTGCCATCTAATCTTCTTTGCATTCTCTTCTAATTCCTCAACACCATGCCAATATAGATAAACACTGCATGCTGGAACCAGTGACTCCATAGCTTGTTTATTGTGGTTTCTTAACCTTCGGGTAGGAGTGAATTGATCCTATGCATGCCATCGGACATGGTGGCCGAATCGGTAGAGCGCAGGCTTCCAGTGTGGAAGGTCGGGAGTTTGAATCCCAGCTGAGTCAAACCAATGACTTATACAATTGATAGTTGTCGCTACCTAGCCTGGCGCTCGACCATAAATAGTTTAGGACAAGGACTGGTTGGCACAGTATCAGGATAATCTGACTGTGTGGGATATCTGGTCATGGTGCCGGTGGCCTGGTCTCCCACTCGGGAAGCACTATAAAGCCTCCATGAGTGCACACTATCACAAGTCGGTGCCCATCCTAATATGATCTTAGATGTTGCCAGGATGTAAAACTCCAACAACCAATCAACCAACCAACCAATCCTATGCATCCAAGTAGATACCGGTGCGTTCACTAAATATATTTATTGCTGCACCGAAAGAACACTGATTTAATAGAGCCTCTCACTGTAATACATGGGTAAACAAAGCCATCCAGGTACCAGTGTAACTCTCAGTATGATGTTCCTGCACTATTCTCCCATGAATCACACAATATATTTATTGTAAATATATGGCAGAAACTCAAAGCCATCTGATTGTGGTACTTTAAGATTGTAAGTGTGTGACTAGGTGGACTATCACGCCACTGGTTGCAAGTTCTTATCCATTAAAGGGCAGGGACAAACACAACTAGCCGGATATGGTGGCTGAATTGGTGAGAGCTCTGGGGCCGTATGCATGGGTTGGTGCTATGCGTAGCTGGTGCTACACGCTAGCTCTAGGGTAGCTGTCCACGGCTAGGATGGGGTCGGTGAAGTAGGTCAAACAGTATGCACCGATCTCCAAACCGGGGCGGATAGCTAACCGTGTACTCTCTGAGGCTGTTGCCAGCGAGCACTGGTTGGGCCTAATATATTGCCTTCTCCACCTCCCGGGAACCAGCGTGCTTGTTACGGGTGAGCCGGTTCGAATTTAGGGTTAATTTGATAAAATTTCACTTATTGAGTATGTAATTCTGTCAAATATGATAGCATTGAATAGATTGACACCCACACACACACACTAACCGGCGTGGCTAGCAGTTAAACCTGACTTGAAAGCAGGGTAGCTTAGCCTAGGCTACGGTCGGCGGCTAGTGCTGGCACCGGCTCATGCATGCTGATTTTCCAGCAATAGGCGTGTGGTGCCACAATAGCCGTGGTTAGGGCCCTAGCACTGCCCCATGCATACGGCCCCAGGTTTGTTTTGTGTGGTAGGTTGTGGTTCTGAACCCCATTTGAATCAAACCAATAACTTACTAAATTGATACTTGTCGTTACCTAGCCTGGCGCTTAGCATTAAAGTTGCATAGTCCGATGAAAACATCAAATTTTCAAAACCAAAACACTTATGTAGATTTGATTCTACAAATTCAACTTAGACAGTGGTGCCCTTATTAAGCATTTGTTGCTGCATAGAAGGGCATAATAAGTCAATTAATAGAAACCGTTACTACTGAAGTCTATGGTGTCAGAGTTTTGGTGTGCTTGCCAAAATTATTTTGGCATGTTTTGACGTCAAATATCTCCAAACTGAGACATTTAAAATTAAAGTTACTTCAAACTAAAGTAAAGTAGATTATAACGATTAGTATAATATATTTATCTCAGAAAATAGCAAAAACTCAAAAGTATCGGGGTATGCAACTTTAATAGGATAGTGAAAGGACTGGTTTCCTCAGTATCGTGGTAATGTGACTGAGTGGGATATCGCGTCCTACTCATAGTGCAGACGGCCCTGTGTCACAGTTTTAAAGGGTACCCGGTTTAAAACAGGTTTTTTCACAATGCGCATGTGTCAAAGTTGAATGGCAAGTCTGAAATCTTGTCTGAATTTCTGGCTTGCTTCTGTTTGTAGAGGAACTCAAGCAAGGATTCCTTCAGGAATCATTGTAGTGAATATGTTATCTGTGATAGTATATAATATCCTCTGCACTAACAAGTTAACAAGCAATTAACAAGTTATTAAACATAGGTGCAATCTCAATCAGGCAGAAATGCATGCGCATGTGCATTGTGAAAAGCCCCGTTTTAATCCAGGCACCCTTTTAAACTGCGACACCGGTCTTCCAGATAGGCAGTAGGCCTTCTATAAAGTCGCCATGAGTGCACACTGTCACATGTCGATACTATCGATCTTGATATGACCTTCGATGTTGCCAGGACATAAAACCCCCACAAACAACCACTCACCTACACACACTACATTTCCAACCTACACGTGCCTCCCTCCCTCCCCCACCCACCCACACACCTCCTGCCCAATCAGCATGCACTCAACTGCTAAACACTACCCGACCTATTAACCGGAACCATCATGCGTTCACACACCCACTAAGCACCGCCCACACACGGGAGGCTGCAGACCAGACTCACCACCCCTTTCACCCCCCCCCCCCCCCTCAATCCCCGCCCGTCACCACACTCCTCCACCCCACATCTAGCATCCACCCACCCATCCCCCCACACCGGTGTCACAGTTTTAAAGGGTACCCAGTTTAAAACAGGACTTTTCACAATGCATATGCGCATGCATTTCTGGCTGATTGAGATTGTAGCCACGTTTAATAACTTGTTAATTGTTTGTTAACTTGTTAGTGCAGAGGGTAATATATACTATCAAGCATACAATATTCACTACAATGATTCCTGAAGGAATCCTTGCTAGTCTCGCCCTACATTTCCAGAGAACTCCTCCGCAGATAGAAGCAAGCCAGAAATCCAAACAAGATTCCAAGCTGGCCATTCGACTTTGATGCATGCGCATTGCGAAAAGGCCCGTTTTAATCCGGGCACCCTTTCAAACTGCGACACCGGTCCACCAAAACCCCTCCCACAAATCAACCCGCCCACCCACCCTACCGTTGCTGCTGTTTCTGTCGCCACATACCCCCAATGCCCTAATTGATTGCAACCTAGATCGGTTGCCAAGTAACGAAATGAATCACCAGGCATTTAGAACGTCGTTGAAATGAAGCACTTGTCTGTTTATTGCCATAATAACACAGGGTTCCCCAGAGACTGAGAGGGTTTGCGTCGAGAGTATATTCCATTACCGTGCCTTTCGAATCCTTCTAGCCCTACGCCTAAATCACATCCCAAAAATGTCCTGCCAGCAAAATAAGAGAAGCGATTTATCTTTTGGTTTTAAGACCATGCAAGCCGTGTTGGCCATTACGGCTTCCAGTTCTAAAAAGCACCTATAGAGTGATTTCACTGTCAGCCTTGGCTTACCAATTTTTCATTTTCATATTGCAAATTTCATTTCGATGATGGATGTCAAAGTGCAAGAGTAGCTCACTAATCTGGGTTGGTATAATTAAATCCGTGTTCAGACGGGCCATGTAAATCGATTCGTAGAAATGGACTTGCCTAGTTCGGGTTACATTTCACGTGTGAACATGCGCCTGAGGCTGATTAGGGCTGAATCGATTCCTGTGATCCGCATAAGCTAAACCACTTGTAGAGGTCGATTACGTAAATCGATTTCTGTGAATCGATTTATTTTGCCCGTGTGAACGCACTGAGGCGGATTAAGGACGTCACACTATATAATATAATTTGGTCTATGAAACCGCTAGCTGTAAACAGATATCATGCGCTGATATCGATTTCCGGCCCAAGTACTGCCCGTGTGAACGCGCATCTAAATCGATTCATATGATTCGCCTTGGCTGAATCTCTTTACATTTTGCCCGTGTGAACCCGGCTTAAGACTATGAATATGCCGGAGACCTAGGCTAGGCTCTGGTTGCAACAGGCCTAGTGTACCGTGAAAGAACCGTATTCCTCGCTTTCAGCTGTGTGGGTTTCATTTATTAAAGTTGCATGGTCCGAAAAAAACATCAAATTTTCAAAACTAAAACTAGTATCTAGATTTTATCATACATATCTAACTTAGATACTGCTGCACTTATTAAGCATTTGCTGCCACATAGATGGGACTACTGTGTCAATTTAGTAGAATATGTTACCATCATATCAGAGTTTTGGCTAGATAACAGATTCACGCTCTACTCGCAGTACATGGGTGAACGACAACGTAGTCTAAATACGGGCTAAAATAGCTTTAGTATGGAACAGGAAGTGGAATGCCTAGCTCCAATATCAAATGGATGCTTATATTAGCACAGAGTTGGTGAAATGGGAGAGAATGCAAAAAGACAAGATGGCGGCCATAGAACACTGTCGATTTCACATTTAAATTCTATTAAACTATATGTTTTATTATATTTTTCAACTCAAAGGTAGCGGGGAAATATTAAGATATATATAAAGAATAAGTATTGCTTTTTAGATTATGGATTTAGGCTCTCATTGCATTTCCCCGCTTTTTTCGACAGCTTTTATATAGGGTTGCTATTCACCCGTGTACTGCGAGTACAGGGTGAATCCTTTATCTAAGTTCTGGCATGCTTGCCAAAATTAATTTAGCATGACTTTGAATACCTACAAAGTTAGCCATTTAAAATAAAAGTTGCTTCAAACTCAAGTAAGGTAAATTATAACCATCAACCTACTATATTTATCTCAGAAAATTACAAAATTACAAAACCATCGGACTATACCACCTTAATTGACGCAATATTTCAGTAAATGCATAGTGCTGGCCATGCAACTGACATTATTATAGACGCACTACTATACGGGTCGTTTCACGATAAATGGGACCAATGTACTTTCCAGTATGTAATGGTCAAAATCAATTATGGAAAAAGTAGAGGAGGTATTTTCTTGATAGAATTGGTATTCTTACACTTTAGAGAGATAGATATGAACAAACTAAGGCCTAATGTGACATAGTAAAAAAAGCCAACATTTTCATTCCAAAAATATGGTGTTTTAAAGACATGAATTTGTTTCATGGAAAATGTGGAATTTTCTAGAGCCTACTAGGCCTTTATTTTGCATAGAATATTGCTTATTAGTCAATGAAATAATGTAAGGAGACTCACTTGAAATAAATTTCATTTTGCATGCATATATATATTTTTTTCTATCTAATATTCCATGCTGATTAAACTGGTTCTGGACGTAACTGTCATGTCCCCTGCTTGTCCCTTGCTTGTTAAATTAGGAAATATGTCATCCTAGGAATACCAGAGCTTCAGTAACAAACAGTCTCTATTGTTGCATGTGTAAGCCTATTTTCTAGTACCATGGCTAGTAATATAATTTTTCTACAAAGCTTTATGACAACAAATTGAAGTTGAAGTTCCATATTATTGTTGGTGTTCCCTTCTATTGTGTTATGTCCTCAACTCAAAATTCAGAAGAATATAATGATGCTATCCATATATTTTTACAGTGCATTTCTATAATTAGGGGATCACAATATAAAAATGAATTGTTTCATTCAAAGAATTTGATTAAATAATTGTTTTGATTAATGAATCCACACTTGGTGATTAATAACTCAATTAGTTCTTGTTTTTCTGACAAAATGGTAACCTCAACTATCTTTTCCTTCATCTTACCAGTATATATATATGGGTCGTTCTCAGAAACTGTGTACCACTTGAGGTAGTCTACTAGAAATGCATATTTCAAAGAAACCCTTTATTGGAGTGTCAATATTTAGATTTCATCAGTTAGCCAAATAATGTGGGAGATAGTTTAGATCAAAAGTAAATGTTAATATTGTGTATTATGTATCTTATTGGGATGGATGTAGCTAAATACATAGAAAATTACATCACTAATTTGTGACATTGTCAACAGCATTGAAAATAAAGTGTCACAAACTTAATGAAAACCTCTGAACAACAGATCATTTCACTTCAAATGGTCATATACAATGTCTTCATTAAATTGAAGACATTTATTTCTAAAAATTTTTTTTAAATTATGAAATAGTTAACATTTTCTGGAGTCATTAACATCGTAACATTTCGTTTCCACTTGCAAGTACTATGAAACTCTGTATCAAACACTGAGTACAGATACAGTACAGGAACTATTTTCACCATTTGACACTATGCATGGACCCAGTTATGGTATAGTAAAAGATAAATCCTGAAATTGCCCCTAAACATTGAAATTTGAGCCAAACATTTGTGTAAAATTGTTGTTTCCACTTTGTTACTCTGCTAATCTGTTACTCTGCTAATATTTTCTTGCTTTTCTCTTTAATATTCACAAATAAGACAAAACCATAGGAATGAGGTTTCAAATTATTATTACTACTGTTTATAAAGCAAGTGGCATGTGAAATGTCCTAAAAATGTCAAGTTTTGTGTGTAAAATATTTGATTTTGGAGTCAGATTGGTTTCCATGCTATACTGCTATTTATTGGGTGTGAGCATCATTTGACCTACTGAAAAATGCCAGAATATGTTTATTTTCAATTATTCAGATGCAAAAGGACATACACATTGAGGAAACTTGCTTATAGGACTTTGGCAGCATTTTGATTTTCTGGTACTGATGTCACACTATTGGTACACAACTTCTGAGAACGACCCATATAGACAAGAGTTGTCTAGTCAGCGAAAAAATGAGGAAAATACACAATATTAATATTTGACCCTCATGTAAACACTTTGGCCCCATTTACCATGAAACGACCCATACCTGTCTTTAATGGACAATCCTGCACCGATAACCAGCTGACATAGCAGGTGATGCCGTAGATACATTTGTTTATTGTTGCTTTAAGTCCTAGCAACATCTAAGGTCATATTAGGATGGGCACCGACTTGTGACAGTGCACACTCATTGTGACTTTATAGTGATGCCCCACTGGGAGACCAGGCTGCCAGCACCATGACCTAATATCCCTCTCAGTCACATTATCCTGACACTGGGCTAACCAGTCATTGCCCTATCCTAATAATGCCGAGTGCCTGGCTAGGAAGCGACGACTCTCAATTTTTAGGTCATTGGTTTGACTCGACCTGGGTTCGAACCATCAAACTCATGTGTTCGGATGCCCCAATCTCCCAAAGCAGGAGATGGATGCTCAACTCATTCGGCCATCCCATCTGGTCTGTCTCTAGATACAAGATTCACCACTACCCAGAGTAAGAGTGAATGATAACCTAGCCAAAATCAGAGCAAAAACTGCATTGGTATGCATCAACTGTAAACAAGCTGTAGAGGTCCTTGTTCCAGTGGTCATTGTATATCTATCTTTGTCTACATTGGAGGAACTCAGACAGAATGAAGCAAAAATGAAGATGGCAGCCATTAGATGCTATCAATTAGACTCCTATATTCTACACGATTTCATGAAATTAGCACTTCAAACGCAGCAGACTATGATAGATAAGTATCTGAACAATATATTTAGCATATTAGATTGTAGATGTATGTGGTTATGTCCCCAACACCCAGCCTCCCGATACTTTTTCTTTAAGGTTGTTTAGCAGCCCTGTCACACAGACAGTGCTGCAGGAGTAACTAATGGGTGTCCTTAAGTCGGAGGGAGTGTTAAATGAAACAAAGGCTGTACATACAGTGAACTAATTATCTGCACATGGCAGGGGTTTGCCAACTATACGCAGTGTCAATATAATTGTTTGGCCTTTTCTTTAAATTCTTTTTTTTTTTAAACTAAAAAACTGAAAAGCAACTACAGTATATATAACCCCGTTAAACCAAGTTAGGTTAAACCAAACGATCGGTTAATCCAAACTTTTTTCGTCGGCCCGGCAAAATACTACCATTTATCATATAAAAATGTTGGTTAAACCAAAGTCGGTTAATCCAAGCAAAATGTCTGGACCTCAGGCCACTTCCAGTACGGTTAAACTAAACTAAATTTTGGATTAACCGATCGTTTGGTTTAACTAAGCTTGGTTTAATGTGATTATGCTGTATATACATAAGAAACAATAATCAAAGTGTCCACATACATTGTATATTACATTCATAATGCACCCACATTTTTGCCAAAGTCAAGTCAAAGTCGAAGCCAAAGCTCAGTTAAACCAATGATCGGTTAATCCAAACAAATTTTTAGGGTCCCTTCAAGTTTCTCTTAGCGGGGTTGTACTGTATTAAGATTCTGGAGGTAATGGAACATAATGGAATACATTTAATGTTGCAGAAAGATAGCTCCCACGATGTTTCCGAGAAGGAGATAAAGAACTACTATAAAAAAATGCATACCCCTCAATACAGCTCTGATATCTCTGTATACTCGCATGCATGACAACAAAACTGCCAAGTCATAGGGGCAAGCCCCACAACAATGTGTTGCAGTTTAGATTTGAGTGGATTTGAGTAGATTTGAGCAGCTCTGAACAACTCCGAGCTTCTCTGAGCAACTTAGAGCAAATCAGAGAAGATTCCAAGAACTGAATAGATCTGAACAGGTTTGAGTAAGTCCTCTGAACAAGTTCGAGCAGCTCCGAGCAGCTTCCAAAATCTTTAACCGACAAGTATCAATCCTTGGGGTTCGAATCCCACGACCTACCAAACCTGGGAGCAGATGCTCAACTCATTCAGTCTTCATCTCGCCTGGCATCGGAGTAGATCTTAGATTTTCTGAGAAGCTACGACCAGTTCCGAACAGCTCCGAATAGATCCGAGCAGCTCCGAGCAGCTCTGCTCTCGGCGCTTAATGGGTACACTGTTGGGAGCAGATAGCATAGCCTTACACGTTTGACCATGAATGCCCCTTGCATTGCCGATGCTTACCGTCAGACATTCATGGTACAGAGAAACCCTTCTAGTCCAAGCAAGCTTGACCTCTTTATATTGATTTCATTTGATATTGTCGTGGGGGTGATGAAAATGGGAAATACCGCGCCTAGAGCGGGACTCGAACCCACATCTCTTTGCATTCTGGGCCAGTGTGCTAACCATTACACCACCTAGGCTCCCTGATATCAACATACTACCCATGCCTACCTGTCTATGCAGCCCCTTGCCTGAGAGGTCAGTGCAGACCACTACACTCGTCCCCCTGGAATTGTAAGTCTTTTAATGCTTACAATTACATACATACAGGCAATGCAATGCACTTACATACACAGGGTAGGTTCAACAACTATACAGCACATAGCTTGTACAGCATCATGGTCATGGCAACCAGTGTCGTGAGGGTGATGAAAATGGGAAATACCGCGCCTGGAGCGGGACTCAAACCCACATCTCTTTGCATTCCGGGCCAGTTACACCACCATTACACCACCTAGGCTCCCTGATATCAACACACTACCCACGCCTACCTGTCTATGCGGCCCCCTTGCCTGAGAGGTCAGTGCAGACCACTACAATATTGATTAGCTGCTCCTGCCCATTTGCTGTTTGTCCTTCTTTTTTCAGTGAATTGTGGGTCTCTACTGCGGTTTGCCTTTTCTTGAAAGTAGTCTGTATCCATTTGGATTCATAGAAATTCGATTAGTTGGCCAGTCAGAACTTTCAATTTACTTAGGGAACAAACAAAGTTCAGTTGCAGCGCGTCAGATAATAGTCAAGACTAATGTAGACCTGTTGAAATCTGGTCTATTTAGTATCTAGGTTGTGTCTGTCCTCTTCGAGGTCTCCCTTTGTGGATCAAAAGTATAGTCGGTCTTAATTTCTACCATAGAATCCCACAGGTTGTGTAATGCCTGGTACACACCTAACGTATACGATTCGCGCACTAAAACTCGCGACTCGACCCGACCCGCTTAAAACTGAAAACGGGCCGATTCATTTTTCGAATCACGAATCGCAATCGTAATCGGCCCGTTTTAGCCCTAAAACTGAGTTTTTAGTCGCGAATCGCAATCGCTAGGTGTGCATGGGGAGCGCACACCTAGTGATTTTTGTGCACGAAACGGGCAGTTTTAGATCATATATGGTAGGTGGGTGCGTACAAACGGTAGGTGTGTACTAGGCATTACTTTCTTGGTTGTCTTCTTTATTAGATATATTGGATAGTGGTCACTCATGGTGCAGATTAAAACTTCTGTGCTAATACTAATATGACTAAATTCCACACGCTACCAAACAAAAACAGAAATCACCGATTCAAATCTAGAACAACCTCTGATAGAATAAAATCTAGAACAACCTCTGATAGAACCCACTCACAAATGACAGCTAATGAATAAATTTGACGAATCACAATATTGTCTATAGTTATTTTTCATATATCATTATGCATCTAGATATATCATAATTAATTCATCCTATCATTTTATCAATACATATATATTCTTGTTATTTCCTAGAGCAAACCCAATTATATCAAATAAATTCTACAAGAAAAGAAGTAATGTTTTGTAGTTGGAAGATCAGAACCTCAGCACTGGCCAGACAAGTTGTTTACTGAATAAACATATGTGTCACTAACTTAATGTTTCTGAGGATTTATAACTACAGTATAACCCCGTTAAACCAAACTTGAAGGGACCATAGCAATTTGTTTGGATTAACCGATCATTGCTTCAACCAAGCTTTGGCTTCGACTTTGACTTGGCTTTGACAAAAACGCAGGCGCATTATGAATGTAATATACAATGTATGTAAACACTTTGATTATTGTTTTTATGGATATACAGTATAACCCCTTTAATTCAAGCTTGGTTAAACATATAAAAAAGTCAGTGGGGTCTCAGTTGACCTTATAACCACATGAAAGTTTGGTTTAATCATACTGGAAATGGCCTGGGCTCTGACAATTTTGTTTGGATTAACCGATAATTTGAATGAACCGACTTTGGTTTAACCAACGTTTTTATATGATAAATGGTAGTATTTTGCTGGGCCATCTGTGTGGATGGGGATCTTATTCCAGTTGAATAACATCTTCTTTTTCAGCACCGAGATGCTGGTCTTCCGGCCTTAGAAATTATGGTGCATATGAACTATTTATGGATGAGATTATGTGATGATATTAACGATGTAGACCATATCAGGTAGCAATCAGCTATTACAAATATTATGGGGATCTTATTTTGTACATGTAGACTGGAGAATATCACTTTCGCTTTAGACTATAGAGGGAGTGCACGTGACATCATTACTTAGCAATCAGCGGTCAGCGGGCTGCCATCTTGGATTACGAGCACCCTCCCTAGCCATGTCGTGAATGCATGCAGATGCAGTAAAACAGAGTTTTCTTGTGTTCTGGGAGGTTCTGGGCAGTTTACATCCAATGTGTTTACTTACAGCACTTTAGCAAACAACTTCTAAGGCCAAACTGCTCAAAACAGTCACAAATAAACCAACAAATCAGTAAATAACCACAGTGTAGGCAGTGGTAAACCTTCTGTATGTCATCCAATATGGCCGCCGAAAGTTGTCTTGTGATGTCATTACACCCCTCTCTATTGCAGTAAAACCGACTCAAGGACTTTAGCCGCAAAAACTGACAAACGCTATTCCTGTCAAAATGAAACCATGGCTACCAGGTTTGAATTGAGGGTGCCATTATTCCTATAATCAGATCCTTTTTCTTTTCCAGAAACTGTCACATCCCATATATCCAATGCACTACAGCAGTATGAAATTGACATACTTTAACTGGGAAGCACAACAAATTCCATTTGACAGAAAATTGCTAAAATGGATTTTCCGGTTTTTTTTTGCACCTGATCTCTTCAGATAGCTTGGACTGTTTGAATAATTCCCGCTCCCTGCAGTGAAGAGCCACGCGAAAGTCGAGTGTGTGTGTGGCGGGTGTGTGTGTGTGTGTGACTAGAATGATCCATAAGAAGAGCACTGGGTACATTGTTAATTAGATGTCTTCCGTGAGTGGTGACTCTTCGTAGGTGTGGGTGTGTGGGGTGGGATGTTGCTTGTGACAATGAAGGGTTTCAAATGAGGCATTAAATGTGTTTCAAGTTTTAAAACATGCTAGCTTTGCTCGTGCGTGGGGGATGTGCACTGAACCGCGAAGGCGCGTGCAGGCCCGCTCTGCACCCCACTGGCCGCCCGCCCGGCCCTACTTCCCGCCCGCCCCCCTCCCCCACGCGGCGCACCGCTCGTAGCGACCCCTGGTGGCGGGGTGCTGGAGGCAGCCAATATAGGCGAGATGTGTGGAGGTTGGTTAGTTGTTGTAGTTTTACATCCTGGCAACATCCAAGGTCATATCAGGATGGGTACCGACTCGTGACACTCATGGCGACGTTATAGTGCTGTCCCACTGGGAAATCGGGCCGCCAGCATCAAGACCCGATATCTCACTCAGCTAGGAAGCGACACGTATCAATTTTTAAGTCATTGGTTTGACTCGATCAGGGTTCGAACCCACGGACCCATGGGTTTGGATCACCCGATCTCCCAAAACAGGAGACGGACGCTCAACTCATTCGGCCATCCCGTCTGGTGTGCAGAGTTGAAGTGTGTGTATGTCGGGGGAGGGAGGTGGGGTAGGGTGTAGAGGGTGAGACCAGGGTTGTAGCGGGATAGAGGTGTCAGGAAAGACATAACGAAGATAATTTGCTTTGGTATGCCAAATGTCTGCGGGTGTATTTACATAGTAAATGGCGAGGTTTGAATGTCTGTGTGGATGGAGATCTAGATCACGCTGCATGCCGTATCACAAGACTAGACACTGCATCGCTCTGATGAAGTTCACAGGAGAAGTACAACAGGTGTTGCAGTTTCCGCGGCACACCAGTTTGCCAGGGACACATCGCTTCTGCACATGCGTCAAAATCGAACAGCATCATCACTAATCTTATCAATTTAATATAATGTTTTTGGTAAAGATGTTTTCTATATGTGTACCAAGCGATTTGTTTCTAGGTGGTGTGGTTTTAGAGATATTTCACTTTTTCTGTATTTTCTGTATGAAGATCGCTCACGGCCATTGACAATGCCTTGAGTTTGACGGTACGCGCAGTCAGAGAGCGTGTATACAGATGAGAGGGACAACTCCCATACTACACCATGTAACAGATGCCGACTGTGGCGCTCCAAGTGGTGGTTGTTGAACAGTATATGACACAGCTGTCAAACTCAAGGCATTGTCAATGGTCGTGTGCAATCTTCCTACAGAAAACGTTAAATATCTCTAAAACTACAAGACATAGAAACAAACTGATTGGAATACACATAGGAAACATGTTTACCAACAAGATTATATTAAAGAGATATGGTTAGGGTTCTGGATTTCTATTAATTTGGAATAAAACTGACGTTTTTCACTACGCGTACGGCAAACTCAAGGCATTGTCAATGGCGGTGAGCAATCTTCCTACAGAAAACGTTAAATATCTCTAAAACTACAACACCTAGAAACAAACTGATTGGAATACACATAGGAAACATGTTTACCAACAAGATTATATTAAATTGATATGGTTAGGGTTCTGGATTTCTATTAATTTGGAATAAAACTGACGTTTTTTACTACGCGTACGGCAAACTCAAGGCATTGTCAATGGTCGTGTGCAATCTTCCTACAGAAAAAGTGAAATATCTCTAAAACTACACCAAATAGAAACAAGCCGCTTAGTACACATATAGAAAACATGTTTACCAAAAGGATTAAATTAAATCGATAAGGTTAGGCTTCTGCATTTCTATTAATTTTGAATAAAAACAAATGTTTTGCACTACACGTATGGCAAACTCAAAGCTTGTTCAACACTAACCGCCAGGAACGCCACTGTAGCCTGTGTTACCGATTTTCGCGGGAGTTGTCCCTCTCATCTGTATACACGCTCTCTGGCGCAGTGCAAAACATTAGTTTTATTCAAAATTAATAGAAATCAAGAACCCTAACCTTATAAATTTAATATAATCTTTATGGTAAAGATGTTTTCTATATGTGTACCAAGCGATTTGTTTCTAGGTGGTGTAATTTGAGAGATATTTGACTTTTTCTGTATGGAGATTTGCTCACGGCCGTTGACAATGCATTTGAATGGATGTGTCCCTGGCAAACTGGTGTGCCGCGGAAACTGCAACACCGGCACCTAACAGAACAAGCATATTTACCTGCACCCGGCGAGTACTCCTCACTGCGCTGGTTCTCGGCCGGTGTGGGCTCTACGTGTTAAGGAAGGATGGTACTCAGCGTGCCAGCAACATGCCTCTTCCCACAAAGCACACTCAGTGAACTGCTGTGTACAATGTCAGTTCGCGCCACTTACATCAGAGGGCAGGTTGGTAGTGGAAATCCCCTATAAGAAGACCTCTTCCACGGAGCATGCTGCTGCACCGTGAGCTGCTACCTGCAATATTACTTATTATTATTTCGAACCACGGTCACCAGAGGGCAGGTTGGTGGTGGAAATCGTATATAAGACCTTTATCAGTTCTTCTCAATTCCATCAGAGAGCAGGTTGGTAGTGGAAATCCCCTATAAGAAGACCTTTTCCACAGAACATGCTGCTGCACAGTGAGCTTCTACCTACAACATTAGTTCTTGCCACTGCCACCAGAGGGCAGGTTGGTGGTGGAAATCTCATATAAGACCTTTATCAGTTCTTGCCAATTCCATCAGAGGGCAGGTTGGTAGTGGAAATCCCCTATAATATGTCTTCTACAAAGCTGGCTGCACGGTGAGCTGCTACCCGCAACATTAGTTCTTGCCACTGCCACCAGAGGGCTGGTTGGTAATGGAAATCCCCATAAGACCTTTTCCACAGAGTTTCCACCCACAACATCACTTCGTGCCATTACAATCAGAGGGCAGGTTGGTGATGTAAATCGTCTACTAACTGCGACCAGTTTGCGAATATAGTGGGTACTTTTGTATATATATTTTTTATAATAATAACTTTCTCACTGACAACGCAGCACCACTCTCCACCCAGCATACAAACAGTACTTCACCCACAAACTACTGAGGGTACTACGCACGGCGCATGCGCATGACAGACCAGACGGGATGGCCGAATGACTTGAGCGTCCGTCTCACGTTTTGGTGGATTCCTGGCCAGGTGCTTGACATTATTAGGATAGGGCAATGATTGGCTCAGTATCAGGATATTTTTTTTTCTATTTTTTTTCTTGAAGATTTATACTGCCTATCATGGATAAGTCTGATTAGAGTTGTTTTCACCATTAGACAGTTTGTCGATAGAAAGCCCGAGCCTACACTTTTACCGACCCAAGGGATTTTTAACCTTCCACACCACATCGACATGGTATGAGAGCAATTGGCCTTTGATGACGCTGTAAGTTATACACTGCAGTGGAAATCCAAATTGGCAAAGGTGGGGCACAGGGAATCAAACCACTGACCTTCAGATTAGGAGTCTGACATATAAAAAAGTCAGACACTCTAACCACTCTGCCACAGAGAACACTGAGTGGGATATCATGTCATGGTGGTGGCAGCCTGGTCTCCCAGCGGGGCAACACTATAAAGTCGCCATGAGTGTGCACTGTCACAAGTTGGTACCCGTCCTGATATTACTTTACATGTTGCAAGGACATAAAACTCCAACAACCAACCAACATGTGCATGACAATGGTGTCGCAGAACGTACGCGCACACAGCTTCATCCTTCAAATGTGTTCTTTGGAGGAATTGTTAGCACATGGCCCGCCAGGTGGCACCACCAGGTGGTGTAACCTTTTCATGCTGAAACCAGGCCCAGCAGCCAGCAATCTTCCCAGGGGGGCTACACTTCCTGTGCACTGCTCCAAAGAGCAGACTAAACTAACCTCACCCACACCCCGCCATCACTCTCCTATCACCCCACACTCCACATTACATCGCACACGCCTCTCCCATAGGTTACAACAGCAGCCCTGAGCACATCCTGCGCATGCTCACCAATGCCCAATTTGGACCGCACCGATTGCACAAGGTTTTGTCAGATTCTGTCCGCGGCCAACAGTCAGTCGTCCGGACTGCAGTGGGGTTAACCCGACTAGCAACATTAGGTAGTCTGCTGCTACTGTCGAGACAGGACGCGGTGGCCAGATCAATAGGAACGCAGGCTCCCCGCGTGGGAGGCAGGGAGTTCGAATACCGGCCCAGTCAAACCTATGACTTATACAAATTAATACTTGTCGCTACCTCGTCCTGTGTTCGGCATTAATAGGATAGCTCAAGGACTGGTTAGCACAATATCAGGATAATATGACTGTGGGATATCGGGTCAAGGTTCCAGCAGCCTGGTCACCCAATGGGGCATCAATATGAAGTCGCCATGAGTGCGCACTGTCACCAGAAGTCGGTACCCATCCTGATATGACCTTAGATGTTGCTAAGATGTAAAACCCAAACAAGCAAAGCAAATAAGGTACTGTTGAAGAGCAGTTGTTTTATTTGCTCTCTGAGTCTGACGAGAGCCCATAATAGACTTCCTTTCATAACCAACGCAAGTTTACTTACTTATAATTATCATTATCGAATATGCCTCTTCATCTTTTATATATCTTTAAATAACCTATTCTGTGGGAGTTATCTAGGGTCTAAGCAATACCATAGCCGTGGCAAGGATTTTTTGCTTCGTGGGAACAAAGATAGATTCTTGGAACAGACGAGTGCTGAAAGCACGATGCACTACTGGGGATTTGGGATTATACCCCCCCCCCCCCACCACCCCACCACCCCACCCCCTCCCCCTAGAAAATGATTTAATCGAGAGGCTCTGAAATGCCATTTCCAGCCATTTCAGGGAGGTTTCATACCAGGAAATTTTCCGTGGGGGTGGGGAGCAATTTCAACCCACCCCTCCCCCCCTCCACACTAGCTACGACCCTGCATATTGAGATCCTAATGATCATTCCCGACCAGACGGGATGGCCGAATAAGTTGAGCGTCCGTCTCCTGTTTTGGGAGATCGGGTGATCCGAAAACAATGGGATCGTGGGTTTGAACCCTAGTCGAGTCAAACCAATGATTTAAAAATTGATACTTGTCACTTCCTAGCCAGGTGATCGACATTATTAGGATAGGACAAGGACTGGTTGGCTCAGTGTCAGGATAATGTGACTGAGTGGGATAGCAGGTCATGGTGCTGGTGGCCTGGTCTCCCAGTGGGGCAGCACTATAAATTCACCATGAGTGCGAACTGTCACAAGCCGGCGTATCTCTAGCATATGTAGCGTACGCATAACCTATGAGTTACGTATGGGAGCATACTCCTAGCGTATGCACAGCATATGCACAGCGTATTCCAAGCGTATGCCATAGGTCTCGACATCAATCTTGACTCATACGCTACTCATACGCTCATATGCTATGCATACGCTATGGATATGCTAAGCATATGCTACGCATATGCTATGCATATGCTACGCATATGCTACGCATAGGTTCCATATGCCAATCAAAACCGTAAAAAAATGTCACAGTACGCTCTCATACGCTCCTCATACGCTCCTCGTACGCTCCTCATAGATTCCACATACGCTCAAAACCACCCGAGAGGTCACCAAAGGTCATGAGAGGCTGGCACGCGCAGCTTTTACATAGCTTTTCAATACGCTCCCGCCATACGCCGTAATGTGACAGGGCCTTAAGAGTACATTTAAAGTTCCGCCTTAAAACCTATTTAATGCCACCTCTTCATTCCCTCTTTGCCATCATATAACTACTAAGAATAAGCATCGGGTATTATTAGTCTAATGATGTTCAGCAGATCAGTCGCTACCTGCTGGGTTATTATATCTCAAACAGCTTATTCTATGTGCAATGAGGTTGATAATGATATTTCCCCGTCCTGATATGACCTTTGATGTTGCTAGGACGTAAAACAATAAACAAACAAAAAAGATAATGATATTTCTAAAGTATGAATATTTTTGTTATTTTTCTTTGTTTGTTGTTGTTTTACGTCCTCGCAAATTCTATGGTCATATCAGGATGGGTACCGACTTGTGATAGTGCACATTTATGGTGACTTTATGGCGGTGCCCCACTGAGAGATCAGTCCACCAGCACCATGACCCGATATCCCACACAGTCATATTATCCTAAGACTGTGCTAACCGGTCTTTGTCCTATCATAATAATGCCAAGTGCCATTTTAGGTAGCGACAAGTATCAATTTTATAAGTCATTTGTTTGACTCAGCTGGAATTCGAACTCCCGACCTTCTGCACGGGAAGCCTACGCTCTACAAATTGGGCCACCGCGTCCTATAATAATTTGTTAAAATGCATGAAATATTCATAGAAGGATTTGTTTGTTTAACAACCCCCCCGCCCCCCCCCCAACGCAAAAAGTAGACATCGGCTATTGGGGGGATCATAGAAGGAATGCATGTTTCAAATCACGTGACCAGATCTTTAATGGGTCTATGCCGTACTGCTATCTAAAGGTAGATAACCCTGGATCCTCATCCCAAACAGTTTGAAGCTGCATAGGCCGATGAAAGCATCAACCTTTCAAATCCCAAAACAATTAACTAGATTTGATTCTACATATCTAACTTAGATACTGGTCGACTTATTAAGCATTTGTTGCTGCATTTGAAGGGAATACTGATTCAATTTAATAGAACCTGCTATTACTATTTGTGGTGTTCACTGTGGCGGAGTGGTTAGAGTGTCTGACTTTGTTCTAGGTCGGACTCCTAATCTGAAGGTCGGTGGTTTGATTCCCCATGCCCCCATCTCTGCCAATTTGGATTTCCACCGCTGTGTATAACTTACAGCGTCATCAAAGGCCAGTTGCTCTCATACCATGTCTATGTGGTGTGGGAGGTTAAAAATCCCTTGGGTCGGTAAAAGTGTAGGCTCGTGCTTTCTATCGACAAACTGTCTAATGGTGAAAACAAGCCTATTCAGGCTTATCCATGATAGGCAGTATAAATCTTCAACAACAGTATAAATCTTCAGCAACAACAACTGTAGAAGCCTATAGTGTCCTCCTTTTTTGAAGGTTTAGAAATGGCCACCCTACACATACCCCACCCGCCAATCCAAAAATAAATGATTTTTACCTGAAAATAATTTTATTTCTCATTAATTCCATTTTGCCTAATATCAACTGATTATGGAGCAATGAACGAAAGAGTAGGAATATAACAAATCTGACATTTTGAGGGTTTGATTCCAATGTTTATCTCCATATTTGGATTGGCGTTTACGTGGTTTTACGCCTGAACTCTTCATTATGTATATAAGCCAAATAATGTGGGGTACGCGTCATTCAAGACGTTGAGAGCAATAGTTAGTATTTTTAAATGTCTGTAGGAGATGGATTCGTCCCATCTTATACCTCTTACATGGTTGTCTTATTAACTTTTTCGCAATTCCCTCCCAAGTACCAAGAAACGATGGTGGTGGCGCCACCGTAGCCCTAAAGTCCCGCAGCTTCTGGGTAGGCAGCCTAGCCGATAGCGCATTAGTTGATAATTAAATACAATAAATGATAGAATATTAGGTGAATTAATCATACCTCCTAACGAAGATTTACACCTGCGTAATATAATAATAACTATATTGTTTCATTAATAGGTTAATATTGTTACATTTGGGTAACCTGCAGTGCAACCAAACTTACAGTATTGGTGCTCTGCGTTCGTCTGGTCCCTCAGGAAGGACTGAAGCTGGGACCCAGTGTGCCGGGTAGCAGCTTCCGCCTACTTGGTGGAAGGTTGGGGAGGTGGTGAATACACATACACAAAGCGGTATTTTATCGCGTGTAAAATTCTTTTTGTTGGTAAATATGTTTATTCTGCTGAATAAGTCTTTTGTCAGTGCCAAAACACTGGTCTTCCGGCCATTTTTCAATTCAGGGTTATTTACACAAAAGGTATATAGAATAAGGTGTACAATACCTGTTGAATACACAATTTGCACCATGTAACACAATGAAATTCCGAAACCCAAACATTCCATAACAATATGGTACAGTAGTGTCATATAACTAGATCAATATTAGTCAGATCAATATGAGTATTTACATAGTATTTAGAATGTAAGCAGAAGTTATATTCTGTATTCAGTTGGTAAACTTGTAGTAAGTTTTAATGTTCAGTTGCAGTCAGGCAAGCGGTATATACATGTTGGTTTGTTAGGAAAATTCTCGTGTAACTCTAATGTAGTTAGTTATGTGAGTTTATGAATTATGTTGTTGGGGTGGGGTTGTTAATAATACACTGGACCAGTTGTGACCAGTGAAGCATTGGGACCAATCCAAGTGCATTTGGGTCTTAAATTTTACATTATTACCTGGACTGTCTCTGTCATCGTATATGGTTGACTGGAGATAACAGAGGAACAGCAACAAATTAAAAAAAATAATTTCACTGCAATGTTCATTTGAAACAAATGTCTGGCAAGAATGCTACCAAATTTGGTCATCAAGAGGGATCATGGTTATGAGCCAAAAGAATGAGTTTAAAGCGAAGGGTATATAGCGAAAGGTAGAGCTGAGAGCGACACCAACCCCTACCTTTCACTTTGTAAGCTGAAGCTGTTACGCGGCATGCTGGGTCACAGCGTTAGTTCTTCTCGAGGGACCAGTGGAACTAGGAATACTCTTATTAAAAACAGTCACATAACCGTGGGCAATTCATTGTTCCTTATAGAGAAGTGATTCTCATTCAAGACTCCACAATGTACAGTAATTCAAAGATAACTCAATGGCGCTTAGCTCTCACCTATTATCGCCCAACTAAGAAAACTGACACAAAGCACAAAGCATTGAACGCCTATTAAACAGCAGAGGCAAACGGCTGCGCGCCTAATTAACAGGTTCCTAAAGCGGCATATTGCAATGAAAGCATCAGCATTTTGAAACCGAGGTGTTTCCTTAGATTTGATCCTACATGTTCAACTTAGATAAGATATACACCCATTAATCATGTATTGCTCCATCCATAGAATTGGTCACCGCTGAAGCCTATGATGTCCAACATTTTGATATACACACCAAATAAAATCTTTCGTTTCACTTCGAATATCTCCAAAATCAATAATTTATTATAAAATAACAAATCCAAATATGTGATATATAAGCATTATGCGAGTATAAAGCAGCGGAAGGGATTTTCTATATGTGTATTATATTATAATATATTATTATGATATTATATTGCAGTGGTCTGCACTGACCTCTCAGGCAAGGAGCCGCATAGACAGGTAGGTGTGGGGAGTATGGTGACATCAGGGAGCCTAGGTGGTGAAATGGTTAGCACACTGGCCTGGAATGCAAAGAGATGTTGGTTCGAGTTCCGCTCTAGGCACAGTATTTCCCATTGTCATCACCCCCACGCCAATATTATTAGCCAATGGGCTCTCTGTATGTATTTGCTCCTTACTCATACGGGTACAGGTGGCTCCACCACCGCCCGACCATACTTCCGGCGCTAACATTGTCACTTGCGACCGGTGTTGCAGTTTCTGCGGCACACCAGTTTGCGAGGGACACATCCATTCAAATGCATTTTCAATGGCCGTCAGCAAATCTTCATACAGAAGAAGTGAAATACATTTAAAACGACACCACCTAGACACAAACCGATTGGAATACATATAGAAAACATATTTAACGAACAGTTTATATTAAATTTATAAGGTTAGGCTTCTGCACTTCTATTGATTTTGAATAAAATATATTTTTTGCACTGCGCGTACCGTCAAACTCAAGGCATTGTCAATGGTCGTGAGCAATCTTCATACAGAAAATACAGAAAAAGTGAAATATCTCTAAAATCACACCACCTCGAAACAAATCGCTTGCTCCACATATAGAAAACATCTTTACCAAAAACATTATATTAAATTTATAAGGTTAGAGACGATGCTGTTCGATTTTCACGCATGCGCAGAAGCGATGTGTCCCTCGCAAACTGGTTTGCCGCGGAAACTGCAACACTGGAACTGTCTTTATATATATATATATATATATATATATATATATATATATATATATATATATATATATATATATATAATACAATAATAATGTAAGTTACTCCAAGCAAAAGTAAATAGATTATACTTATTTAGCTGATATAGATTATACTTATGAAGTGGGCGAGACTGCCAGCCTGATGGCATTCACGGGCGTGCGCCGATTAACCCGTATTTGGGAATACGGGCTACTCGCCATGGCAGACCGCGAATGCCCAAACATTCACGGGCGACGGGGTTTCCGGCCGTAAAGCGTTGCTAGGAGACGCGAATTGCGACTCGCCTGGCAACGAAAGGAGGTCGGGCGTTCGGGGCCAGACCGATCAGACGTACTTTGTGACGCTCTGATGTTTTAGCCGAGATTTAGGCCTATTTCATCTAAATTCCAAAGTGTTTCACATTAAACTGTAGGGGAAGGGTTGATAACATGTTTCTACACTACGTACGTTACTCGAATGTTAGTTTGGCTAAGAATAAACAAAGCCGTGAGCTCTTGGAAAAGTAAATTGGAACGTTCCTTGCATTCTTTACTGTCCTCCAGTTTTCTATGGAGTAAACCGCTATGGTCGAATCTAACATTGGAATATTTTATATATATAATTAAGGGCCTTGAGCCTAACTAGGCCTTACGCAGCTACTTAGCCCATCTGCGGGGAGATTGGAACAGACATATTAACGGAATTAACGTATAGATCTTTTTGGCTAAAATAAGACATTAACGTAGGCTGATTATCAGTGACAGTAGCAGAGACACTAGCGCCTCTGCTTAGTTCTGGATCAATTCAAACATATTAAATACACCGTAAGGCGAGTAGACCAGCCAGTAGTGGACACCATTAAATAATCGCTTTGTACTAAACATATTACGGGCGGAGGCAAACCTCCGAATTTAGGCGATACTCTGGCTAGCCGACTGTAGCCCGAGAAGTACACCGACAGACACGGACTACCTGCAGACGGGACGAGGGGCAGCAGCGGCCCGCGGCCGGCCCGAGAAATTCACATGGAAATAATTATATAAATTAACACGAAGGCTTGCCTTTAGCGGGGGCGGAATAGCACGACGGTTAAACTTATTTAGCTGATATATTTATTCTTTAAAGAAATATGGCGGGAAATTCAAAACCATCGGACTATATACAACTTTAGACTAAACGCGGGTGTAAGCCTGTATTGAACACTGGGAGTCCCACCAACTCTGAGCAGAGTAATATCTGTATACAAAGCTTTCCAGGAATAACCAGAGAGCTGTACACAAATATCAATACCACCAATTATCTTGGAGCAATTAGATTAAAACACTCCATGGACAGTAATGGGAATAGAGTTAAGAGTGCCCGCTCGGCACTGCGCCTGGCCCGGCCTGACTTGCACTTTAACTGCGCATGCGTCGGGGCGGCCTTTTGTGACGACACCTAGCGGCGATTGCCGCAATCAGCGCATGGGGTCCACACAGATAACAAGTTGCAATAAAACACAGCTGGGTCAGTTTAATTACCCGCGTTTGTTTTACCAGCAAGACTAAAACTGCAATGATGGCAAACATCCAAATTAATTAAAGCTGCAGAATCTCAGTTTCTGCCAACTGTTTAATTAAAAAAAAATTATAGATAAATATATTAGGTTGATCATTACGATCTACGTTACTTTCAGTTTGAAGTAGTTTTTATTTATAAATGGTTAGCTATGGAGATAATTTGAATTAAAAACATGCCAGGTCAATTTTGGCATGCACACCGAAATGCTGGGCAGCGTAGTCTTCAGTAGTTACAGGTTCTATTATTTGACTTGGTATTATTCCCTTCTATGCAGCAACAAGTGTTTGACGAGGGCACCAGTATCTAAGTTTGAATATGTAGGGTCCTGGGGCCATATGCATGGAGCAGTGTTAGCGAGCCAAACCATGGTTAGGGCGGGATTTCTGGTTTAGCGCCGAAAAGTCGCTATGCATGGAGCAGTGTTAGGCCTAACACCGCAAGTTTAAAGTCAGAGATTCTAACCCCAGCCCATAGCAGGTTTACAGCAGTGTTAGTGTTAGGTTTGTGTCAGGATGGAGCCCAAATCTATTCAATGCTATCATATTTAACAGAATTAAATACGCAATAAGTGAAATTTCATCAAATTAAGCCTAAAAATGAAGCGATATTAATGCTGCCGCCGCATTGGCGGTGATATTAATATTGTCGAATTGATGAATGTAAACTAAACAAATCGCCGTTGCCGCATCGACGTCGCTATCCATACTGTCGCCGTCGCCGCATCGGCGGCAATATATTAGGCCCAAATCTATTCAATGCTATCATATTTAACAGAATTACATACGCAATAAGTGAAATTTGATCAATTTACCCCTAAATTCGAACCGATATTAATGCCGCCGCCACATTGGTGGTGTTATTCATATTGTCGAATCAAGGGGTTTCCCAAATCTATAAATAACTTCACATTTAGCTAACACGAACCGTTTAAGCGCCCATGCATACGGCGTGACATAGTTCTCGCCGCCGCCGATAACTGGTGGTAGCTACCCTGTGTTAGACGGTTAACACCACACGCCGCTAACACTGCTCCATGCATATGGGCCCAGGCTAAGTAAATGATTTAGTTTTGGGAAATTTGTATGGCTTCATCGGACTATGCAACTTTAAAGCTGCATAGTCCGATGAAATATCAAATTTTCAAAACCAAACTAATTATCTAGATTTGATTTTACATATCTAACTTAGATACTCATGCATTTCTTAAGCATTTGTTTCTGCGTAGAAGGCAATACTGACTCAATTTAACAGAACCTGTTACTGCAGAAGTCTATGGTGTCAGAGTTTTGGCAAGCGTGCCAAAACTAATTTTTCATGTTTGCACTCAAAATATCTCAAAAGTTTACCATTTAGAATAAAAGTAACTTTGAACTAATGTAAAGTAGATCGATCTAATATATTTATCTCAGAAAAAATACAGAAATTTAAAACCATCGGACTATGCAACTTTAAAATGAGTAGGGAAATGTGCTTTCTACAGACTACCCATAATGCCATTTTTACTTCCCATGACCGGAAGCAGTGGGAGTCCAGTGACGCATGCGCGGTAGCGCGCTATTTAAGGCCCTGTCACATTACGGCGTATGGCGGGAGCGTATTGAAAACCTACGTAGGTCCTGCGCGTGCCGGCCTATGATGACATTTGGTCACCTTTCGGGTGGTTTTGAGCGTATGTGGAACCTACGAGGAGCGTACGAGGAGCGTATGGGAGCGTGCTGTGACATTTTTTGACAGTATGGGCCGAGTTTTTTTGAGCATGCACAAACAAATTTGGACGGACGGATTTATGAAAGCGTATGGCGGCGTATGCCTCATACGCTTCACATAAGCCGGCATCTGGCGGCATCTGGCGGCGTATGAGTAGCGTACAAGTAGCGTATGCGTAGCGTATGAGTAGCGTATACGGCGTATGCCGACGTATATGACGTAACGCGCCTACGCCGCCATACGCTCCCGCAAAAAACCCTAATGTGACAGCCCCTTTAGCTCATTGTCAAGAGCTATAGTAAAACGGCTCCAACTCTTCCGCTAAAAGACACATGCCGTGCTATTTTACCAAGATGAAATCCTCTAATAGAAATGGCGAGTGAAATATGGACCTAGTGAGATGGGAAATTTAATCAAGCCATTAGTGAGCGAACACCCAGCACCGATTTAGTTTATCACTTTTTGGAGACTTAGATGAGAACAAAGAGCTCTAAAAAAAAAGAAGTAACAGCCATAATAATAAAATTACGGAACCTATTTCGGCATGTAATACAAAATGAGATTATGTAAATTAGTTCAGCAGGAAATGGTTATTTGTACTTTCATTGAAATCTTTATCAAAACAAAGGATTAAAAGGATATTTTCAGTATAAATTAATTCAGCAGGCACTATATATTTGAGGTACTTTTTTTGGAGACTTTTCCGAAAATAAAGTGGTTTTAATTATTTTATTTTAATTACATAAAATAGCTTAAAGTGCAATATTGACTGGGGCTTAGAAATTTCTCGAAACCAATGGGTTTTAACAGAGATATAGATATATTATTACACAATCTAATTCAGCCTGCAATAATGAACTATTGCGACATATCTATCTGGATCCCACTTTTATTTCGACTGGTATCAGATACTTATTAGGCTAATGTTGCTTACATATCAGATCCCTGCTTTATAAGGGTGTAATGAATGCAGAATGTCTTAAACAAACAGTACTTCCAGTTGCCCAGTCTCTCTGTGGGGCAGCACTATGAAGTCACAATGAGTACGCACTGTACCAAGTTGCTACCCATCCTGATATGACCTTAGATGTTCCTAGGTCGAAAAACACAAACAAACATAGACACATGTACGACCCACATGTACGACCACATACTTAATTACAGATACACAAGTTCTTGCCCCTGCCGCTAGAGGGCGGGATGGAGGCCGAAATTGTCTATTGACCGATCTAGTCCTGTTTTTGGAGATCGGGGGATCCGAACCCATGGGTTCGTGGCTTCGAACCCTGGTCGAGTCAAACCAATGACTTAAAAAAATTGATACTTGTTGCTTCCTATCCAGGCACTCGGCATTAATAGGATAGGGCAGGGACTGGTTGGCTCAGTGTCAGGATAATGTGACTGAGTGGGATATCAGGTCATGGTGCCAGCGACCTGGTTTCCCAGTAGGACAACACTATAAAGTCGCCATGAGTGTGCACTGTCGCAAGTCGGTACCCGTCCTGATATTACCTTAGATGTTGCTAGGATGTAAAACAACAACAAACAACAACAACCTGATATGACCTTAGATGTTGATAGGACGCCAAACAACAACAAACAAATAAACTACCCTAGTCTTGTTGGGCACTAAGGTCAATTATGTGTCGCCTCGCTTTCGATAGCAATCGAAATCAGTGCTGAGAGACCTGCGATTGCACTAAGTGCCTAATGAACCACTGATGGTTCAGAGACACTCACCAACACAGCTGTAATTACTGGCAAACTTTTCCCACACAGTGCTGAGAGATCTGCGATTGCTGTACTTTTAGCCATCCATGTCAGGAATCTGTTGTTTCTTTGTATCCTTGTTCGGAAATACATGAAGAAATATAGTATAGTTATACAAATCTTACCTGGTACAGATGATGGATAACTCTTGTTTTCCCGAGGTATAAGCCTCGGGTGGTCGTGGGCTAGGGAGAAGGAAGCAACATCCGGGTACAACAATCTTCACCTAATTAATCAGGATAAAATTGAGCTTTATGATGGAAATCTGATGTTTTCGTTTGGCACAAGCGAACGTAGTGGTCGTGGCAGGGTGTGGTGGGTGGGCCCTAGCCTCAATTTTATCCTCAATCATAAATGAACATAACAATGAGTCAGTAGTAAAATTAAACTTTGTACATCTCACCCAATGCTGTTAGTCGTTGAGTAGTCGGGTTGCCACCCCACTTGTCTTTTCTAGCCGTTTGTTGTAATGTTTAGCAAACGACTTGGCCGTCTTCCAGCCGGCACGAGCCAGGATTCTCCTTACTGAAATTCCCAGCGTCCTTGCCTTCGAGGCCATCGCACCTCTTGTAGAATGCGAAGCATAGCGACCCGTGTCAATGCCCGCTAACTTGAGCACAATAATCGTCCATCTGGCGAGTGTGTCTCTTGAAATCGCTTTATGTGGCCTAATAAAACTCACCAAAAGCTGATTAGAATTCCGTATTCCCTTAGTCTTGGAAATGTAGGCCCTAATGGCTGACACAACACATAATTTCCTATTATGCGGGAAGCTAGTTAAATGAATGGAGGAAAGGGGGTCTCCTGTCCTATTCGATTTTAGCAACTTATCCAAATCGAAGGTGGCCTCTCTTTTATCGATATCAAGCCCTTGTAACGAAAGAGCCACAATTGTCTGTCCTCTATGTCCAGTTACTAAAAGTAATAGCACTGCTAACTTATAACCTAAATGTTGGATAGAAAGTAAGTTGTTTTCCGGCCAATCCCGAAAAAGCTTGAATACTGTCGAAACATCCCAGAACCGATTATATTTTGGTTTCGGCGGATTCCTCACATATATCGACCTTACTATCCAACGAATAACCTCGTGCTTACCTATAGTTTGTCCGTCAATTCTAGGCAGAATGACTGAAAGTGTGCAACGAGCCGCATTAATAGCACCATAACCCAGTCCATCATCCTCCATCATACGTAAAAACCGTCCTACCTGGGCGATGGATGGTTGCATCGGCTTAACTTTATGCAATAAACAGTAAAGTCCCCATTTCTTCAAATAACAAGAGTACAGCTTAACGGTACCAGGCCTCCATGCGTCCGAAATCAGCCTAGCCTGGGTAATTTTGTTCAACCCAAACTGTTTTAAATAAGAACTTAGAAAAGGAATGCCAATAACGGTGTTGTGGCCACATCCCCTTGGCTTGTCACTCTGCCTTGATGTTCTAAATTGACTGGGCCTCTTGGGAATTTTAAACAATCCTTCATTTCCCATTCCACTGCCGCCCGCCATGGCTGAGTGGTCCAGTCCGGCACTACCAACACTGCATGTGTCTGGTCTAGCCTGATCTTTCTGGCTACTCTGCTGATTAGGCTGAATGGGGGAAAAATATAGTAAAAAGCATCATTCCAGATCATAGAGAAAGCATCCACTCGCCAAGCTTGTGGCTCAGGATGCCAAGACACATATTTATCAAGTTTTTTGTTCCTCCGAGAAGCAAAAAGATCTATCTCTGGCTTTCCCCATTTAAGACAAATAGTTTGAAAAATGTTTGCACTGAGGGACCATTCCAAATGATCGTGAAAATGTCTGCTCTTTTTGTCCGCTAATGTATTTTTGCTGCCTGGAATGTGTGCAACCGTGATCCACACGTTTTGTTTCTCAGCCCAGTTCCAAATGAGCTTGGCAACAGTGTTGCAAGCTGAGGACCTTGAACCCCCCATATTCCTTATATAGGCCATTGCAGTAGTGTTATCAGTTAACACTCGGACATTAAGTCTAGGGACCTTAACTAAACTTGTTAAACCCAGATAAACAGCCCGTAGCTCTAAAACATTAATGTGGTCATCTATCTCATCTTCTAACCAACGGCCCCCTGTCGCTTCGTTATCCCTATGCGCACCCCAACCCTCTAGGGAGGCGTCTGTAGTTACTAAAGTGTTAGGTTCATCCATACGTATGGGATTCGTGGCGTGAGTGATATGTCGCAACCACCAAAGAATATTCTCGTGCCCTTCCTTGGAAATGGTCATGAGCCTTTCGAAATTGCCAACCGATTTAGCCAGAGCGACATTTTTATCTATTTCAAGGGACTTAATATGCGCTTTACCATACAAAACAGCTGGTGCATAAGCCACCATCAGCCCGATTAAAACTGCTACTTGTCGTATCTTAGGTCTTTTTATTTTCAACAAATTACCCGCTGTGGTTTTAAACTTATCAACCTTGTCCGACGTCAGGGTGATAGTCATATCTTTCGTGTTAATGAAAAACCCCAGAAATTTTAGATTTTTGGTAGGAGTGAGAATCGACTTAATATTGTGGACATAAAACCCCAAATCGGTTAGAGAATTACACAAATCATTAATTGCCAATTGGCAGTCAATTGCTGTGCGTGCTACTATAAATGAATCATCAATGTAAGGGAACATAACGTGTCCTTTCTTTGCCATCTCAGCAAAGACGGGTTTCAACAATTTTGTGAAAAACCTTGGCGCACAAGCTAGACCATTGGGTAAACAAGTAAATTGGAACAATTGATTCCGCCAAAAGAAACGAAGAAATTTTCGGTGTCCCTCACAAATTGGGACAGTGTAATAGGCATCTTTTAGGTCCACACTTGCCAACCAAGCATCCTGCATAACCAGATCGCGTGCTGTCTCTAACGAAAACATTTTAAAATGTTTATAAACCACCAACTCATTAAGTATGGTTAAGTCCAGAATTATCCTGACTTCGCCATTTGGCTTTGGTCTGGAGAATATATTCGAAATATATTCTCCGTCAGTATGCTGTGCTGTCATAACAATACCCTTAGCTATAAATTTCATAACTTCTCGATCTAACGCTACTTGTTCATCTAAAGCAAAACGGTAAGGAAAGGGAACTTTTGTCTGCACTGGGATTTCTATAAAGGGAATTCTAAGCCCTGTAACTATCTCCAGAACCGTCTGGTCAGTAGTTAACTGTTCCCACTCACTAACATTGTAAGCAATATTGCCAGCTCTAAACATGCTTACACTGGTCTGTGTTGCAGGCTCTACTTGTTCCCTGGCTTGGGGCAAGTTTGAATGCCATAATGCGGAACGCGTCCTGGCGAGATAGTAAGAGCTTCGCGAAGTACTATCATAAAACAATTGAAGACCCAGGAGAGGTTCAAAGACTGTTATTGAGAAACAATAGACAAAGTTAAGACGTGTGTTCGTTATATATAAAATAAATAATTCAAGCATATTGACAATTTACTGAATGACATGTGGTTAAGAAGATAATAAAGCCATAGGCACAGAAACAGTAAATCTTGGGACTGGAACTTGTTCCGTGTGAACAGACCTGTTGATACAATGCCTAATGTCGAAAGACAAGATTGTTATTGCATAGACGGACGAAAGAGGAAGAAGGAAAGGAAGGAAGGAAGTAACGGAGGAGGAGTCGGGTAATAAAAACCATGCTACCAAGGCTCTCCCCGGATACTTAACTTCCGGTATCCGGAAGATGAAGTAAGAATATTTTAGTAACACTAGACTTACCTGGAAGTTGAAGTATTACTAAGATTCTTACGAATCTACGGATACGAAGGTAAGGATCAGGGGCCCACCCTACCCACACCTAAGGATAAGATACAAAAATATTACTCGAGTATAAACAAAAATAGAAAATCAAACTTAGGTGGGGACTGGGAAGGTTCGCTGATATTTTATTTTAGTAGGTTAGGTTTTTATTCCCCTCCAACTTTGAATACTGACGCTACTTCCGGCATGCGCGGGATTGTCTCTGTGAGGGAGTGTCCCGCTTGAAGGGTCGATTCCCATCGTTCCAGCCGTACTGGTTCCTCTGGCCTCTTCCCCTCGGCTGGTAGCCTTGGTTTCTGTTCATGAAACGGCTGCCCGGTAGTCCGGACCGCCGCCCTCGAAAATCCGCCCTGGATTTCTTAAACTTGGCCAGGTTCAAATCCTTCTTCCCGTCCAGATGCTTTGACTGTTTCGCCGCCGTTTCTACTTGTTTGAAGAGGTATTGCAGCTGACCACCAAACATCTTGTTTTGGTCCAGAGGCTTGCCTTTGACCGGTTTAGGCGGCAAGAAGAGGGTGTATTCTTTTCCGTCATTGTCGACAACCTTCTTAGATCGTGCCACCTGTTTCCCAGCATCAGTAGTAACTGACTTAAACACATTCTCGAAGCTACGGTAGGAGAGGTAATTACTTGTCGTGGTAAGAGCGGCAATAGCCGAGTTCATATCAGGGGTGACCGTGGTAAACTTATTCCCCACCATCATACGGTTAGCCACCGGCATGATGGCGGCAAGCGCAATCAACACCCCCTTATGGGCGTTGTGAAGACATGTCTCCCACTTCTTACGTTCCTCGCTCATAATAACATCCTCGTCCATCTCCTTGATAGTAGCCTGCGGGATCCCTTTAATACCCGTATACTTGGGTGCGAGCTTAGTGAGCGTCTCAATAGGTTTGAAGGAATCAAAATGTCCCCTCAAATTCTGACGCATAAGGGAGCAAGTGTTAATTCTTCTCTTTTTGACCGCCTTGATCTTTTTCTTAACCTGCTCCGTGATGTCCGCAAATGCACCAGCATGCGGTTCATCTGACTCCGACTCCGTAGGGGTGGAATCATTGGATGAGTCCGACGAAGAAGATTTAGCCCTCTTTTTCTTGGATTTCGACTTCTTCTTCGTTCTCTTGACCTTCTTACTCTTATTCCTTGCCCTATAATACTCATCCCCTGAGGAATCTTTCTTGGCCCGCTTACGCTTTTTACCCAAAACCACCTCCGAGTCGGTAGTTTGATCATCCGACAAGTCCTCCCACTCAGACTGCTCCGTAGAATATTCCTTTGTGGGAGCCTTATGCCGCGGTAACGGGAGAAGCTCCTGTAGCTGTTCCCGTATGAGCCTCACCATCTGCTCCGAGGCACCGACCCGGGACGGCCCCGCCTCCGGCGACCGGTCCCGCGATAAGCCATCGCCCTGGGAGAGCCCTGCCTCAGGCGAGCGGTCCCGTGATGGAGCCGACTCGCGTGCAGGGGTCGCGTCACCGTCACTTGAAGCGTGTGATGCACCTTTACTACTCCGCCTCGTAGCCATCTCGAGTCGTCTGAAATCCAAACAAATGAATTAGAACGCACTCAAGGAGCACTAGAACACGTAGAACAGTGCAAACGTGCTTGCAGCACATATACCGTGCCTGCCGCACTACTAAATTTGGGTTTAAACCGTATTTACACCGATTAAACCAGGCGTGAGAAGCTAATGGCATATCGACCGTGCATCGCTCGGTGCCCCGAGACGAAAACCGATCAAGGGGTCGGGACCAGTGTAGGAACCTGCCCACGCTCTCCGTGACATACACTTCTCCTTCCCGTGATTTCTACATCAACGAAACGGAGAAAATATTATGTCACTCGGAGGTACGCCTCAGAAAAAACTATCTAACGACGAAATGGCACCAGCCAACATGTCTCTCCGTTCAGCAACGGGCGGCAATCTAACACTAAGCGACGCAATGGCTCCCGCCAACCTGTCTCTCCGTTCGGCAACGGGCGGCAAAAATAACATGGATGCCTCAATCTCTACGGCACCAAAGATACATTTAACTACGTAAAATAGTGAATACTACTCTAGTATCTGTGACAAATTGTGCTACAAAGCTTTAAACACAATATATCTCACTTCTGTATAGGTACTTACTGTAGAAATCGGTAAATCCTCGGTAATTAGAATTGGTGAAAGCTTAAACGTGTTGTTGTATTAAGCGGATTATGCTAATTGTTGTACCCGGATGTTGCTTCCTTCTCCCTCGACCTCGAGCAGCCAGAGGCTTAGTACCGAGGTAAAATTAGAATAATTCTTTCACTACCTGATCCACTTTTACATCCGGGCACACAACAGTAAACCCTGGCCTTGCTAGGGTTTTGCTATGATCTGTTTTTTTTTGCTATGATCAGCCTGTTTTCGAATCAAGATGGTGTGAGTATGAACAGACCTGTTGATACAATGCCTAATGTCGAAAGACAAGATTGTTATTGCATAGACGGACGAAAGAGGAAGAAGGAAAGGAAGGAAGGAAGGAAGTAACGGAGGAGGAGTCGGGTAATAAAAACCATGCTACCAAGGCTCTCCCCGGATACTTAACTTCCGGTATCCGGAAGATGAAGTAAGAATATTTTAGTAACACTAGACTTACCTGGAAGTTGAAGTATTACTAAGATTCTTACGAATCTACGGATACGAAGGTAAGGATCAGGGGCCCACCCTACCCACACCTAAGGATAAGATACAAAAATATTACTCGAGTATAAACAAAAATAGAAAATCAAACTTAGGTGGGGACTGGGAAGGTTCGCTGATATTTTATTTTAGTAGGTTAGGTTTTTATTCCCCTCCAACTTTGAATACTGACGCTACTTCCGGCATGCGCGGGATTGGTCGATTGCAAGTTTTGAATCTGCTCAAACTAACCGACAACACGCAGTGTGCGCATGTACAAGGTTTGTTTGTTGTTGTTTTATGTCCTAGCAACATCTAAGGTCATATCAGGACGGGTACCGACTTGTGACAGTGCACACTCATGGCGACTTTATAGTGCTGCCCCACTGGAACACCAGGCCACCAGCACCATGACCTGATATCCCACTCAGTCACATTATCCTGACACTGAGCCAACCAGTCCTTGCCCTATCCTAATAATGCCGAGCACCAGGCTAGGAAGCAACAAGTATCAATTTTTAAGTCATTGGTTTGACTCGACCGGGGTTCGAACCCACGACCCCACGATCTACCAACACGGGAAATGGACGCTCTAACTCATTCGGCCTTCCCGTCTGGTCCCGCATGTACAAGGAGTTGATGCATTAATTAAACATTTATTGCTGTATCGAAGGAACACTAAGTATACCTGGACGTGGTAGCCGAATCGGTAGAACGGCCGCTTCCCGTGTGGAAGGTTGGGAGTTTGAATTCCAGCCGAGTCAAACCAATGACTTATAAAATTGATACATATCGCTACTTAGCCTGGCATTCGGCATTATTAGGATAGGATAGGAGAAGGACTGGTTAGCGCAGTATCAGGATACTGTGTGGAATATTGGGTCGTAGTGCTGGTGGTCTGGTCTCCTTTCATGAAATGTACAACCGCACAATAGGAGAGCGGCAGTCAAGTAATGAAAGCAGTCTTTGTCGCATCGCGACCGACAGCATGATGATGATGAGTGCTGGTGGTCTGGTCTCCCAGTGGGACAGCACTATAAAGTCACGATGAGTATGCACTGTCACAAAGCGGTACCCATTCTGATATGACCATAGATGTTGCTAGAACGTAAAACAACACACACACACTGAAGTCAGTCTAATATATAGAACATGTTACTTCTCAAGCCTTGGGGTAGATCTAACATTTTGGTGTCCACAGTAATATATATTTGGCATATTTTGCTTCAAATACCTCCTCAATACACGATTTCCGTGATGCATGCACAGGGCATAATCCAGACTGGACTTGTGGGTCGCAGAGTCTGTAGAGAGGCAATTGAGGCTCTGTTAACACTGGCTTCATATTGAGCAACTGACACAGTCTTTTCGGCACAAATGTGGATTTATAGAGAAAACATACTTACCATTTTTTAATCATTTTTGATACTTATAACTGTATCCTATTGATTGATTGATTGATTGATTGAAATGCTTGATCATCAGTGTAAAACAACACAGTGACACACTGTCGACCCACAACATGAGTGTTGTTGCCTATCACCGGGTGTCGTACTAGTCGCAGAAATCGTGTATTAACCCTGTAAAGTTAAAGTTAGTTCAAACTGGAGTAAAATAGATCATACTGATACAGCGCAGCTAACGTACACCAGAAACGACAGTCTGGAGCCGTGTTTACACGGGCAATTGTGAAGCGAATTAGGCAAATCGATTTATATGAAGCGATGTAGTGGCGCGTTTACACGGACCGAGTTTGAAAGTGTTTCAGCGCCGGGAACCAGCACCCTTAGTTTACTTGTAGCCGGCGAGCACTGCTATTTTACCCTATCGCCGCCCGGGAACCAGCTGAATCGCTTCAAATAAATCACCTCGCGACCAGGTATTCATGAAGCGAATCATATGAAGCGAATCAGCCCTAAACCGCCTCAGAGTCGCGTTTACACAGCGAATGTGAGGCGAACTAGGCAAGGCGATTTATATGAAGCGGTTTAACTCTCCCGTGTAAACACGGCTTTGGAGTGCCAACCATATTTAAAATCGAGTTTTTGCTTCCATTCTACCTTTTTGAGATATATAACAGTGGATCATTACGTTCACACAGCTTATTAAACTCTGATATTATATTATTCCTGTCTTATCGCGTACTGTCATCAGTTTTCTTTTGTTACCAGACAGGTCTAATTGGTGTGACTGTTTTTATAACTAGACTGCCAGTGTCTGGAGGCGTGAAGTTGACAGGAAGTCATCTAGGTGGCGCCAAAGTAACACAGACAATCGGAACGGTGCAAATAACGCGAGATAGAATAATTTACCATAAAACACCAGCGGACATACATCAGGAATAAAGTAATAATCCTGAAACATGTGACTAGCTTTCTTATTTATTATAATAATAATAAAACATTTATATAGCGCCCGATCCAGCAAGCTGTTCTCAGGTGCTTTACATAACAAACAAATATACAGGCGCTTTACATAACAAACAAATTGTATAGTGCACCAATTGTTGTTGTAACTGGTGTAGTGGTCTGCAATGACCTATCAGGCAAGGAGCCGCATAGACAGGTAGGCGTGGGTAGTGTGGTGACATCAGGGAGCCTAGGTGGTGTATTGGTTAGCACACAGACCTGGAATGCAAAGAGATGTGGGGTTGTGTCCCGCTCTAGGTGCAATATTTCCCATGTTCATCACCCCCCCCCCCCACATGACACTGGTTGCTGTGACCATGATCCTGTACAAGCTATGCGCTGTATAGTTGTTGAACCTACACTGTGTCGGTATGTATATCGAAGTGCATTGCCTGTATGTATGTAATTCTAAGCATTAAAAGACTTAGAATTCCAGCGGACGAGTGTAGTGGTCTGCACTAACCTCTCAGGCAAGGAGGCGCATAGACAGGTAGGCGTGGGTAGTGTCGTGACCTCAGGGAGCCTAGGTGGAGTAATGGTTAGTACACTGGCCCGGAATGCAAAGAGATGTGGGTTCGATTCCCGCTCGAGGCGCAATATTTCCCATTTTCATCACCCCCCGTGACCCTGATTACATACCATAATTTCAAAGCTGGAGAAAGACTGTCTTCACAAAGCTGCCAACCATCACGATTTCTGTGGAATAATTGCGACTTTCTACCCATACTCTGAAGCATTAAGCTAAGATTCCTTACACGCGGTATGCGGCATGCGGTATGCGAATGCGAATGCGGCAAAAAATCGAAATGCCTTGAAGTCAATGGGCTACAACCCTTACACGCGGTATGCGAATGTGAATGCGAATGCGAATGCGACAACTCGATTGGTCCCTGTAGCAATCGGTGCGGCATGCGGCATGCGGCACTCGGTATGCAAATAGAAACGTGAGTCGCACTTGTCCATTAGCTTTAGACTAGGAGAGGGGACTGACCATTACGGAATGGTCACACAGAGGGGTACTAAGTGGAAACATCTGGTAGTGGTGGTGGTGGGGAAACGCTTGCCGCTTACCGCGTAGAAGGAATCCTCCCATTCGCATACCGCATACCGCATACCGCATGCCGCATACCGCATATGGCATACCGCGTAGAAGGAATCTCAGCTTTACAGTCGACCCCCATTTTCCACACTTATATATATATATATATTTTTTTCTTTTTCTTCTTTTTGATACATTAGTTGTTTAAGCAATGGAAATTTCAATCGTGGATGATTGGTCTTCCTCATTCCACTGCTCCTTGCCCTATCCTAATAATGCTGAGCGCCTGGCTAGGAAGCGACAAGTATAAATATTTACGTCATTGGTTTTACTTGACCAGGGTTCGATCGCACGATCTTCCAACACGGGAGACGGACGCTTTAACTCATTCGGCCATCCCGTCTGGTTATATATGTGTATTTATTGTTATATATGCCTATACATGAATATGTAATATATATATCTATAATATTATATACCCACATATACGTATGTGAGCGACTAACTGCTTATATTCACATGCCATTGAGGTTGTATTTGCAAACGAAAGGAAATGTAGGCCTCAAACCCAGGTGTCTGCCATTCAGGGGCTATGGTCCTAACCATCAAACTCTCTAGACCACAAACCCCAATTGAAAATCTGTTATGTGTGCACGACGTCGCGATTCACCAAATATGTCACAATTCACATGAACAAAATTACGCTTTCCCATTTTCAAATATTGGCCGCTATGTATTCAGATGAATACAACTATATTAACCACACACACACAATGAACAACGAATGTGTGGACTTGGGTGGCCAGGTTTGGGCAGTCTCCTCCTGTATATGTGGTGCATTTTCTGGCAGCCCACATCTAGGACTGCTTCCATAGCAACACACTCTTTGAGGTGAACGTGGGCCACAACTTTCCCCATCTATCCAGTTCTACACCCACCCCCCCTCCCTCCCAACCCTCTCTCTCCCCTCCCACCACACACCCACCACACACGCCTTTGTTTTTGCAAGCCCTGCCAACAGCTTTCTGGACGTGAGACAATATCGCTGCAGCCAGGAAATGCCAGGAATGCACTACTTCCAGGCTTCCAGCCTTCCAGGCCTCCTGTGCCTTTTCTGCCCCCTGTGCATCTTCTGCCTCCTGTGCCTCCCGAGCCTCCTT
The DNA here is from genome assembly GCA_030323885.1 of Branchipolynoe longqiensis. Classification (NCBI taxonomy): domain Eukaryota; kingdom Metazoa; phylum Annelida; class Polychaeta; order Phyllodocida; family Polynoidae; genus Branchipolynoe; species Branchipolynoe longqiensis. Next base: position 121,363 of record JASIRB010000073.1, on the reverse strand, counting down.
GGCCTCCATGAGCGGCCGCCAGGTGGCACTGCACTACTAAACACCCGGCGGGAACCCCCTAAAATCAGTGTGTGTTGGTTAGTGAAACATGCTCCTTAGCCCAGCCCAGCCCAGCGCAGCCCAGCCCAGCCCAGCCCAGGCCAGCCCAGCCCCGCCCCGCCCAGCCCAGCCCAGCCCAGCCCCGCCCAGCCCAGGCCAGGCCCGCCCAGCCCAGCCCAGCCCAGCCCAGCCCAGCCCAGCCCAGCCCAGCCCAGCCCAGCCCAGCCCAGCCCTGCCCAGCCCAGCCCAGCCCCACCCAGCCCAGCCCAGCCCAGCCCAGCCCAGCCCAGCCCAGCCCAGCCCAGCCCAGCCCAGCCCAGCCCATCCCAGCCCAGCCCAGCCCAGCCCAGCCCAGCCCAGCCCAGCCCAGCCAAGCTCAGCCCGAGCGCTCGGCAGCTTACTCAGTTACTTACTCTGCATGCTCATGCCTCCCCCCCCCCCCCCCCCCACACACACACATCCTGCTTGGGTCCAGCCACCTTGGAGCCGTGAGTTGGTTGTGATACCCCTGTCACACTACGACGTAACGAGCCAACGTGAGCCTAACGTGGTCATTTTTCGTCATTACGTTGGGTTACGTCATGATGACGTCAGAATGACGTTAGAATGACGTCGAGGTACGTCACATTATGTCGTGTTACGTCGAGTTACGTCAAGGTTTTGGACATGTTCAAAACTTTCGACGTAGGTCGAACGTAAGGGTTTACGTTCGCCGTACGTTCTGTTCACGTTCAGTGAACGTCAATGACGTTAAACGGACGTTATTTCAACGCTACTCACTATGTTCAACTACGTTCCACTACGTTCCACTACGTTCCACTACGTTCCACTACGTTCCACTACGTTCCACTACGTTCCACTACGTTGACCCACATTAAACCAAGTGCAAATGCCTACGAGGCTTAATGGGAAAGTCACGAGAACGTCTCGAGAACGTCACGAGAACGTCACGAGAACGTCACAAGAACATGCATTCAACGTACGTTCAACGTCTCATGACATAGCTAACGTCACGTAAGGTTCTTCTGGCGATGGAATAACATTCATAACGTTCCGTGAGCGTAGTGACGTTGTCCTCTCTCGGTGATTGACGGTATCACTACGCTTTACCAAAGTTACGTTCTCGTCCACTACGCTGCATCCACGTTCAACTTGTGCTCATATTTGCATACTACGCCGAGAAGTTCAATGTTCTTCACGTTCTCCCTACGTCGTAGTGTGACAGCCCCATGAGACTCACTCGCCACTGGCAGCAGCACGCTGAATTGTTTTGCACAAAAGGCTTCGTTACAGTGGGAGGGGGGAGTGGCGAGTGGCGAGTGTGTGTGTGTGGGGGGGGGGGAGGGGGGGGGGGTTAGGGCGGAGGGGGAGGCAAAACGTGGCGTGGATTAAGGGCACCCGAAATGCCAGACCATTCCGGATGATCAATTCGTGAATTTGCTTTTTTTTGTTGCTCTGCTGTGGCACCCCACTGGGTGTGGGAACGCTGGTGGGTGGTGGGTGGGGGTGGGGTGAGGAGGGGTGGGGTGACGTTTACTTACAAGTCGTCGCCGCGTTCGTGCAAACAGCGGAGGAGTTGGTAATACAGAGCATGCTGCGAAATGCCTACACCCCCTCCCCCCAGCCCCACCCCCACCCCCACCCCCACCCCACCCTACCTACACGCTTCTCTTGGCTCTGTGTGAATTGCGAGGGAGAAAAAAAAACGCACCACACACACACACGTGACAGCCACGTGACCCTGCGCTGACTGGGTTTCTTTTTGGCGGTTCTTTGCATGCACATTTGCTGGTGAGGCGGTGCCCAGGCTGCTGGGGCATTCAAATTGAAAAGAAAGCCAGCCCGCGCCGTGATCATCATGTTAATCACGTTCAGAACGATTTAAACCGCGCTCGCCACTTCTTACCACAGTCCCGGGTCCAAATACCTCACCTGATAAGACCCGCAAGAAATATAATTTTTCAAATACCCCGTGCTTGTTTGTGGTGCGAGCAGACCTGAAGAATGGGTGTGGTGGGTGGGGTGGGTTGGGTGAGTGGGGGTGGGGGGTGGTGCGGTGGGTGTGTGTGTGTGTGTAAGACGATATGGTGGGCTCTTCGCACAATTAAAGATTTGGTCACCTGATTTGGTCAGGTGTATTTCTGACATGAATACTCGCTGTAGCTTAATGTTGCATAGTCCGATGGTTTTGAGTTTCTGTAATTTTTCTGAGATTAAAATATGATTTGATTGTTATAATCTACATTACTTTAGTTTGAAGTAAATTTTATTTTAAATGGCTAACTTTCGAGATATTTCAAGCATACACATGTCAAATTAGTTTTGGCAAGCACGCCAAAACTCTGACACCATAGGCTTCTGCAGTAACAGGTTCTATTAAATTGACTCAGTGTGCCCTTCTATGTCGCAACACATGCTTAATAAGTGCATCAGTAGCTAAATTGGATATGTTGAATTAAATTTAGATAATTGTTTTGGCTTTAAAAATTTGATGCTTCATCGGACTATGCAGCTTTAAACAAAATATTCTTTTTCTAGAAAACTTCAGTATTGTGCTCAGAACTGTTAAAGCTGCATAGTCCAATGAAAACATCACATTTTCAAAACATAAACAGCTAGATTTGATTCTACTTATGTAATTTTGATACTGGTGCACTTATCAAGATATTTGTCACCACATACAATTGAATACCAAACCAATTTAATAGAACCTGTTACCGCAGAAGCCTACGGTGTCAGAGTTTTGACATGCTTGTCAGAATTAAGTTTGTACGTTTGCACTTCAAATATCTCAAAAGTTAGCCTTTTAAAATAAAAGGCACTTCAAACTAAAGTAAGGTAGATGATAACGATCAGCCTAATATATGTATTTCGGAAAATGACAAAGTGAAAACCATCGGACTATGCAACTTTGTTACTGACCAGAGGAACCTAATGCCTGGTACACACCTACCGTATACGATTCGCGCACTAAAACTCGCGACTCGACCCGACCCGCCTAAAACTGAAAACGGGCCGATTCATTTTTCAAATCGCGAATCGCAATCGTAATCGGCCCGTTTTAGCCCTAAAACTGAGTTTTTAGTCGCGAATCGCAATCGCTAGGTGTGCGCGGGGAGCGCACACCTAGCGATATTTGTGCGCGAAACGGGCAGTTTTAGATCGTATACGGTAGGTGGGTGCGCACAAACAGTAGGTGTGTACTAGGCATTAAGTCTACTGCTAGTGTACAGATCAGTACTTACCGACGGGATTGGAGATCAAATAGCCAATCAGACAGGGTAGGAATAAGTAGAATTATATGTATTATATAGGGATAAAAGATCTCCGCTATTTCGCGGATTTCTGCGATTTTTTATATTTACCGAATAACGTTAAACAAAATCCCAACGAATCAGTATGCATATGACAACAGTTGGTTAGTTTGAGTTACGTATGGACGATAATACAGTCACAATAATGACAGTTGAAACTTGACTTCCAGCATTTTCCCGCAATTCGCTGACAATGCATATCCCATCTAGTGAAATCCGTGTTTTCACGGAAATTCTCCATAGGTGTTTCTGCGTAGTTCTCCCGGAGATCACTTTCATCCCTGATTTTATAGGACAATACCAAAGGGATTCAAATTCATGGTTACTCAAATTAGTTTTGAAGCTTTCCTTGGGGCATGCTATTGCAGTGAACTGATTGTGTCTATGGGTTCTTCAATGCGGGTCCTAAATAGAGGGAATCAGAGGTCAAAACTGAAATATGTCACCACTTATACCCCCCGCCCCCAATTAGGCTTGTTGTGTTCCACATACATCCAATTTGAAGGCACAATTACAACAACAACAAAAACAGTTTGGAACTTGACTGCAAGTCGGGGTGGCTGCAGTGGAGAGCATCATGAATGTTTCATTGTGACACAAAATGTAAATATAATTTTTAGAACAAGAAATTTATTATTTTCTAGACAGGTTGTGAAAAGTATTCATTAGGAGTATCTACATGCAATTTTAAATGCTGCCAGCACCATGGCTCCAATATCCCATTCAGTCACCATATCTCGATACTGAGCTAACCAGTCCTTGCCCATTTCCATTAATGCCGAGTGCCAGGCTAGGTTGTGACAAGCAGAAATTTTGTAAGTCATTAGTTTGACTCAGCCCAGGTTTCAAACCACCAACCTTCCACATAGGAAGCCAGTACTCTTACCTATTCAGCCACCGCATCCAGTCAATAGACCCCGTCAGTTAAAGCTGCATGGTCCGATGAAATATCAAATTTTCAAAATCAAACCAATTATCTAGATTTGATTTTACATATCTAACTTAGATACTGATGCACTTATTAAGCATTTGTTTCTGCGTAGAAGGCAACACTGAGTCAATTTAAGAGAACCTGTTACTGCAGGGGCCATATGCAGGACGCGGTGTTATCGAGCCAAAACGCGTTTAGGGTCGGATTCCAGTTTAGCGGCAAAAAGTCTGTATGCGACAGGCAGTGTTACGCTAACACTGCGCGTTTAAGGTCCGCTACACTAAACCCGTTTCATAGCACGTTTAAGGTTGGTGTTAGGGTTACGTTAAGCCCAAATCTATTCAATGCTATCATATTTAACAGAATTAAATACACAATAAGTGAAATTTTATCAATTTAACCCTAAAAGCGAACCGATATTAACTCCACTGCCGCATTGGCAGCGTTAATCATATTGTCGAATCGACGAATGTAAACAAAACAAATCGCCGCCACCGCCGCGTCGACGTCGATATCCATACTGGCCGAAGCCGCCACATCAGCGGCAATGTATTAGGCCCAAATCTATTCAATGCTATCATATTTAACAGAATTACATACGTAATAAGTGAAATTTTATCAACTTAACCCTAAAAGCGAGCCGATATTAACGCCACTGCCGCATTGGCAGCGTTATTCATATTGTCGAATCGACGAATGTAAGCTAAACAAACCACCGCCTCAGTGCTGGCTGGTTCCCGGCAGTGTTGGATACCGATTCGGCAGTGCTCGCCGGGAACCGGCTGCAAGGGATTCACGTTTAGCTAACACTCACCGTTTAGGCGCCTCTGCATACGGCGTGACATACTTCGCGCGGGCGGTGATAGCTAAACGCGTTTAAAGGCTAACACCAACCGACGCTATCACCGACTCCTGCATATGGCCCCAGAAGTCTATGCTGTCAGAGTTTTGGCAAGCTTGCCAAAACTAATTTTTCATGTTTGCATTCTAAATATCTCAAAAGTTTACCATTTAAAATGAAAGTAACTTTGAACTAGTGTAAAGTACATACTAGTGATAGAAATAGTATATTTATCTCAGAAAAAATACAAAAATTCAAAACCATCGGACTATGCAACTTTAAGCTAGTGACATCTATCGACAGAATTTGGAACCACTCCAGTTGGGTCGTTTCCAAAACTGCCTATGATTTCACATGCTATATTTCTGAAAAGAATACTTGGAAAAGTAATAAAATGCTTGATTATATTCAGATATTCATATCGCAACAGCCATCAAGCTCCTATCCTGTAATATATATATATATAAAAGACAACTATATTGTATTTTTCTTCTGGGTTTCACCGCCACTCTCTTCATATGTATTAAACCCCACCAGTTAAGCTAGTGACATCTATGGGCACAATCTGGAACCACTCTAGTCGGGTAAAGTTTCTATTGGTTTGGTATAATTATGTTACTGTCCCTTTAAAGATCTAGAGTAAACTGGATATATTGGCATTGGCATGCAGGCAACAAAGAAACTCCTCCTCCCGGCTAGGTGGGATCAAAGGCGTTCTACTTGTATAAATAGCATAGTGAAACAAGAGACAAAAAATGGGACACCGAGAGCTGATGTATCTTGTCAAGAGTTTTTACCCAGAACCCACTTGCACCTGTATGTTGCCATCGCAATCACTAGTCAAGGCCCAGACCAGACAGGATGGGCGAATGGGATGAGCGTGCGTCTCCCCTTTTGGTAGGTCATGGGATTCGAACCCACGGGTTCGAACCCTGGTCGAGTCAAACCAATGACTTTAAAAATTGATACTTGTCACTTCCTAGCCAGGTGTTTGGCATTATTAGGATAGGGGAAGGACTGGTTGGCTAAGTGTCAGGATAATGTGACTGAGTGGGATATCAGGTCATGGTGCTGGTAGCCTGGTCTCCCAGTGGGGCAGCATTATAAAGTCACCATGAGTGTGCACTGTCACAAGTCGGTACCCGTCCTGATATGACCTTAGATGTTGCTAGGACGTAACACTCCAACAACCAACCAACCAACTACTCAAGGCCCGGTGTATCGAAACGCCGATTAGCTGGCATCTGGCCGGAAACTTGTGTTCCAGACTGGAACGTGGAAGTATCAGTCATGTAATTACCGGACAACAAAGGTGGGCGATAAGGTTTTAAACCAGGTTTTAAACCAGGTCCTAAACCAGGTTTTAAACCAGGTCCTAAACAAGGTTTTAAACCAGGTCCTAAACCAGGTTTTAAACCAGGTCCTAAACAAGGTTTTAAACCAGGTCCTAAACCAGGTTTTAAACCAGGTCCTAAACAAGGTTTTAAACCAGGTCCTAAACCAGGTTTTAAACCAGGTCCTAAACAAGGTTTTAAACCAGGTCCTAAACCAGGTTTTAAACCAGGTCCTAAACCAGGTTTTATACCAGGTCCTAAACAGGGTTTTAAACCAGGTCCTAAACCAGGTTTTATACCAGGTCCTAAACAGGGTTTTAAACCAGGTCCTAAACAGGGTTTTAAACCAGGTCCTAAACAAGGTTTTAAACCAGGTTTTAAAGCAGGACCTAAAAAAGGTTTGAAAACAGGTCCTAAACCAGGTTTTAAACCAGGTCCTAAACCAGGTTTTAAACCAGGTCCTAAACAAGGTTGTAAACCAGGTCCTAAACAAGGTTTTAAACCAGGTCCTAAACAAGGTTTGAATCCAGGTCCTAAACAAGGTTTTAAACGAGGTTTTAAACGAGGTTTTAAATGAGGTTTTAAACCAGGTTCTAAACAAGGTTTTAAGCCAGGTTTTAAACTATGTTTTAAACCCGGTTTTAAACCAGGTCATAAACAAGGTTTTAAACCAGGTTTTAAAACAAAGGTTTTAAACCAGGTCTAAACAAGGTTTTGATTTTAAACCAGGTTTTAACCGGTTCAAACAAGGTTTTAAACCAGGTTTTAAAACCGGTTTTCGTTTAAACAAGGTTTTAAACCAGGTTTTAAACGAGGTCCCAAACAAGGATTTAAACCAGGTTTTAAACCATGTTTTAAACCAGGTTTTAAACCAGGTTTTAAACCAGTTTTTAAACGAGGTTTGAAACGAGGTTTAAAAAGAGGTTCCAAACAAGGTTTTAAACAAAGTTTTAAACAAGGTTTTAAATAAGGTTTTAAACACACTCTTAAATAATAATAAATAATAATAATAAAAGAAGGTTGTAATACAGTTTTTAAATAATGTTTTAAACACACACTCTCAAATAATAATAATAATAATAATAATACATACATACATACATACGTGCACATTCACACATTCACACAGACAAAAACACCCCCACAGACAGGAATCATTTTGCACTGCGTCGCTCCATGTGTGTTTTCCTTTCACGTATGAAATGTTAGAATGCATTGTCATTATTTTGCGTCTCCCTAAACAACTGGAAGTGAGTGGTTTGTTCGTCCTGTGGCAATGCTGGCCTACTCCTTACTAATCCTCGCCACCCACCACACACCACCCGCCACCACTCACCTGCCACGGACAGTCCGTCCACTCAACCTGCAACCAGCCAACCGCCACCCGCCACCCACGAAATCACACCCACCACCATCTATCAGGCACCATCCACTTGCCACCCGTGTCCCACCACCATCCATCCACCACCCTCCATTGCCACCTGCCACCATCCACCTGCCACCTACATGCTGCCACCATCCACCCAGAACCTGCCACCATCCACCTGCCACCCACATCCCGCCACCATCCACCTACCACCACCACCATCCACCTGCCACCATCCACCTGCCACCCACCATCCACCTGCCACCATCCATCCACCACCCGTCACCATCCACCTGCCACCCGCATCCTGCCACCATCCACCCGGAACCTGCCACCATCCACATGCCACCCGCATTCCGCCACCATCCACCTACCACCCACCACCATCCACCCACCACCATCCACCTGCCACCCACATCCTGCCACCATCCACATGCCACCCACCACCATCCACCTGCCACCCACATCCTGCCACCATCCACCCGCCACCATCCACCTGCCACCCGCATCCTGTCACCACCCACCCATCACCCACCACCATCCACCTGCCACCCACATCCTGCCACCATCCACCCACCACCTGCCACCATCCACCTGCCACCTGCATCCTGCCACCATCCACCCGGAACCTGCCACCCGCATCCCACCACCATCCACCTACCACCAGCGGCCCGCCACCGACCACTCGCCACCCGGCACTCACCACCCTCCCTCCACCACTCGCCACCACCCCGCCACCAACCAACCCATCCACCCAAGAGAGTTGCTTCGGGGCCCGGCGTGATTTACCGTAAAGTTGTAGATATTAACACAGATGAGCGCGCCGTTGTTAGCGGCAGTTGAGGGTGCCCACTGGGGCATCAGTCATGGCGGAATCTGTGCAGGCCCAGATCGCCCGATAAGTGCCTTTTCATGCACCCACTTCATCAAGATGGATCGTAATCCACAAGACTTGGCGGGAAGTAGAAAATAACAATCACACAAATGCGGAAAACTGCGAATTTCAGCGTTTTAAATGTGGCTGAGATGTGGCTTTGCAAATCGCAGCTATATATCGATATAGCGAATGGTAGACAGGAAGTGTGAACACTTATTTGTCTCTCATTTTTTTTTTTTTGTACATTAGTTGTCCCAAGCAAGGGAAATCCCAGTCACAGACGACTGGTCTTCCCCACTCCACTGCTGGCCGATAGAAAGCCCGAGCCTACACTTTTACCGACCCAAGGGATTTTTAACCTCCCACACCACATAGACATGGTATGAGAGCAACCCGCCTTTGATGACTCTGTAAGTTATACACAGTGGTGGAAATCCAAATTGGCAGAGCTGGGGGCATGGGGAATCTAACCGCCGACCCTCAGATTAGGAGTCTGACCTAGAAAAAAGTCAGACACTCTAACCACTCCGCCACAGAGAACCAGTGGACCGGTGTGAAAGTTGGATGTTAATCTTCTTCAGGTGAATCACCGGACTGGGTGGTTGAATCGCAAGTACTGGTTAGATTAGTATCAGGATAATGTGACTGGGTGGGATATTAGGTCATGGTACTGTAAGCTCACCTTACAGTCATGGATAATTTTACATGGATTGGGAATCAGGAACCCCCTGCAATAGCCAATGTTTACTTTTTGTGCTGGAGAGGGGGGTGGTTAAACAAACAAATAAACAAACACAAACAAAAGGAATCAGAAATCCTATTTTCGCGCGTTATTTATCTATCTGTGACGTCATTTCCAGTCACTACGTCACGGGATTTGCATAATTCCGCGAAGTATGGTCTTTGTTTTAGCAGAACGAACTTGACTAATGCTTTTAGGCGTCTCACGTCAGGGGGGCGGCAAAGTTTTGTGCATGCACAAAACTTTTGACGGAAGACAACGTTCGACAACGTGTGGATTTGACGTCCGGCATATATTATGTATGCGTTAGGCATACGTTGATGAAGACATACGTTAGACAAACGTTGTTCACTATGTTGCACTACATTGATGTAGGTTAAAGGCAGTGGGAACGTACAGTCCGCATATTGACAACATATGGATAACGTATGCCTAACATACGTCTAACATAGATTTAGTGTGTCTTGATGTATGTAACGTATGAGGCATAGTTTTGGCGATCGAATAATGTATATAACGTTCACCGGCATTCTATAAAAGTACCGTGAGTGTAATTCGAGCATTTTTCACTGGGAGGTACATTAGCCATACATTGGTCATACGTTGGCCATATGCTATGTATACGGTATGTCTATGTCCAACTTTGCCCCCCCCCCCCCCCCCCCATGCCGAAAAGTTTGATGCTTCTCGACCGGCACTATACTAGTCCTGTTCTTGGAAACTCAACAATACCCTCTTGAACATGTGTGCCTATCAGATGAACTAAAATGGATAGTTCGAATCCCGTTCTTATAGGACCTTACATGTTACTAGAACATAAAACCCAAACAAGAAGGAGTTAGATATGGGCGATAATATAGTAATCTCGGCTTGATTTCCGCCACTTTCATCCCTGCTAAAGTAGGATTCGAACCCACACTTTTTGCCATTCCGAGGCCGGTGTCCTAGCCATGAGGTCATCTAGGCTCCCTAATACAATCACCCTTTCTACACCTACTTGGCTATGTGGTTCCTTGCCTGTTCTCCTTATTTGAATCACTCCCATGATACTGGTTGACGTGACCAGGATCCTTTACAATGCATGGTCCTTGAACCTATCGGGATCGAGACGTAGTTCAGGCCGTACAGTGTCCACCTGTGAAAGTGTGGGTCATCCGATCGATCCTGCTCAGTGGACACATTTGCAGTCTGGGCTATTTTCCGTTCCAACCAGTGGTCCACAACTGGTTCATCAAAGCCTGTGGTATGTGCTGTCCTGTCTGTGGGAAAGTGCATATAAAAAAAACCTTGCTGCTTATCGGAAAGAGTGGCCTATGTGGCAGCAGTGGGTTTCCTCCAAAGAAATATGTCAGAATGACCACATGCTTGACATCCAATATCCGATGATAAATATCAACGTGCTCTAGAGGCGTCGTTAAATAAAGCAAACAAAAACAAAACAAAAAATTGAACCTACACTACATATGTATGTGATGGAATTGCCTAGATGTGTGTAATTGTAATTGTTAAAGAACATATGGACATAAACAATTTCAAATACTTCCGATTACAGGGGGGAGGGGGGGGGGGGGGGCGTCTGTAGTAGTCTACAGTGACCTGTCAGGAAACCAGCCACAGACAGGTCGGTGTGGATAATGTTGGTTGTCGGAGTTTTACGTCCTGGCAACATCTAAGGTCATATCAGGACGGGTGGATAATTCATAACACAACAACAGATATTCAGTGGACCAACAATTTATTAGTGCCAACTTACTGAGAGTTTACATGACTTGTATATACTATAGAGTCAGCATTAAGTGACATAGAACTTTATGTACAACTATAATTTGTTACAATAAGCTTGAGATCAGTTAACTCTCGTATAATAATAGTTATATTTCCTATATACCAGATATGTTATTAAATAATTTGCCTGTAGATAGCAAAGATTATGAGTACTAAGCTCTAGTCTAACAATTTACTGAACAGAGACTGATAGATAATCCGTGCAGCCTGTCCGGTCTAGTTTGTCCCCTGCAAAGATAACACACTGTTTCATATGCTTTTAATTGCAAAGTGCCAAAGACAGAAATACCGAATAAACTGTAAATTAAGACTCTGACAGTCTGGGCCAATTTTAAATAACTATGGGGTGGGTGGGAGGTAAAGGAATTCTCTGTCTGTTGACTGTTATCTGTTTGAGCTCGAGTGAATAACAGACTAACTGATACATGGGGAAGACCACATCGACTACGTTATTATGAAATTTGTAATTGTTATTATGGTGACTGCGTTAGGTTAGTAGAGATACCAAGGTTTTTTTTGTATTTTGTGACGCGTTGCTAGGATAACTGACGTTAGCCGGTTCCCGGTAAGGGTTACTTTATGTGTAGCAGGACTGAGGGATTAACGCATAATCTAGTCAGATTGTGATTGTTTCTATGGTTTAAGCATTAGTTACTATGGACAGGGGAGTAAGATATATATCTAACCTAATACCAGGGCCGTGTTCCCGGTCCGTCTCAGAGGCGCCTCGGAGGCGGCACTGACGTCATGCTAGTCTGAACGGCAAAAGCAGTTTGTTGTCTCGAAAATGGCCACCCCCATAGGCGGCGGCCATTTGCAATGGAAAAGCTCTGCTGTGATTGGCTGAAACCACTGAATACAACGGCCATTTTCGAGGCGCTTTTTGTCTCCTATCTGAAAAGGGAGGCATCGCCGAGACATCGCCGAGACGCACCTTGAACGCAAATAGGCCAAAAAGCATCGCTGAGATGTCGCCGAGACGTCTCTGAGACGGACCCTGAATGCGGCCCAGGATAGCTAGCATTAACTGCTTCTGGGCAGGCAGTACGTTACTTGCTAAGGCTACACATAACGTGGTTACACCAGAGATCTGTTGTTGTGACGAATTATCCATGCTACAACGTAACATGTACAACGTGATAGTCTAATGGTTATTATAGTAGTCAAGAAGTATCGCATCGAATTGTGCTCTAGGTACAATGTTCATTTTGTTTGCATCTCACCGGGCTCTGTGGCCGAAACGGTAGAGTGCAGGCTCCCCGTGCGGAAGGTCGGGAGTTCGAATCCCAGCCGACTCAAACCAATGGCTTATAAAATTGAAACTTGTCGCTCCCTAGCCTGGTGCTTGTCATTAATAGGATAGGACAAGAACTGGTTAGCATGATATCAGGATAATGTGACTGTGTGGGATATCGGGGCATTGGTGCTGGTGGCCTGGCCTCCCAGTGGGGCAGCACTATAAAGTCACCATGAGTGTGCCCTGTCACAAGTCGGTACTTGTCCTTATATGACCTTACATGTTGCTAGGACATAACACAACGGCAAACATGTTTGCATCTCCCCAATGGCACTATTATCTGGGAGCTATTAAAGCTGCATAGTCCGATGAAGCATCACATTTTCAAAGTCAAAACAATTATCTAGATTTGATTCTACATATCTAACTTAGATACTGATGCACTTATTAAGTATTTGTTGCCACATAGAAGAGAATGCTGAGTCGATCTAATAGAACCTGTTACTGCAGAAGCCTATGGTATCAGAGTTTTGTCGTGCTTGCCAAAGTTATGTTCACATGTCTGAATTTCAAGCATCTCAAAAGGTAGCCATTTCAATTAAAAGTTACTTCAAACTAAATTACCGTAGATTATAATGATCAATTTAATATACTTATCTCAGAATTTTTTTCAGAAACTCAAAACCATCGGACTATGCAACTTTAAGGGCATGGTGAAGGCCGCTGGGCACGGTGGTCACGTGGTGACTTATTGCAAGGAAGGCATTCTAAATCAGGTGAATAGATCTTTGAAGTTTGCCTAGAATTAAAGTTCCATAGTCCGATGAAAGCCTCTAAATTTCATAACCAAACTACTTGTCTAGATTTGATTCTACATATCCAACTTAGATACAGATGCACTGATTAAGCATTATTTTGTTGCTGCATAGAAGGGGATAAATACTGAGTCAATTTAATATAACATGTTACTGCTGAAGCCCATGCGTTTTGACAAGCATGGCAACATTAATTTGTCATGTTTACACTTCAAGCATCTAAGTTAGCAAATTTAAAGCAAACATACTTCAACCTAAAGGAAGGTACATTAATAACGCCCAACGTAATATATTTATCTACATGTCGGCAAATTAACGCGGGTAAACTATATACCGACACGCAGACCGGAAATGAACACAACCGGGTGCAGACTGCAATGACCATGGCGTCCTTGACCTTCCCACCAACCTTATGCTGGTCGGGGTCACTTCCTGGTGGAGGAGAAAGAGGAAGAGATAGGGGGAGAGAGGGATAGAGAGATAGATAGACAGAGAGAGAGAGGGAGAGGGAGATATACAGAGAAGGAGAGGGAGATAGACAGAGAGGGGGAGAGGGAGATAGACAGAGAGCGAGGGGGAGGGTGATATACAGAGAGAGAAGGAGAGGGGGATAGACAGAGAGAAGGAGAGGGAGATAGACCGACAGGGGAGGAGAGGGAGATAGAGAGAGAGGGAGATAGACAGAGAGAGAAGGAGAGGGAGATAGACAGAGAGAAGGAGAGGGAGATAGACAGAGATCGAGGGGGGATAGACAGAGATAGAAGGAGAGGGAGATAGACCGAGAGAGAAGGAGAGGGAGATAGACAGAGAGAAGGAGAGGGAGATAGACACAGAGAGAAGGAGAGGGAGATGGACAGAGAGAGGGAGAGAGATAGACAGAGAGAGGGTGATATACAGAGACAGAAGGAGAGGAAGATCGACATAGTGAGGGAGAGAGGGCGATAAACAGAGAGAGGAGAGGAGATAGACTGAGAGAGGGAGAGAGGGAGATAAACATAGAGAGAAGGAGAGGGAGTTAGGCAGAGAGAGAAGGAGAGGGAGATAGACAGAGAGAGGGAAATAGACAGAGAGAGGGAGATAGACAGAGAGCGAAGGAGAGGGAGATGGACAGAGAGAGGAGAGGGAGATAGACATAGAGAGAGAGAGGGAGAGGGAAATAGACAGAGAGAGAAGGAGATGGAGATAGACAGAGAGAGAAGGAGAGGGAGATATACAGAGAGAGAAGGAGAGGGAGAGGGAAATAGACAGAGAGGGAGAGAGGGAGATAGACAGACAGAGAGGGAGATAGATAGAGAGAGCGAGACATACACAGAGAGAAGGAGAAAGTGTGTGTGAGAGAGAGAAAGAGAGAGAGAGAGAGAGAAAGAAAGAGAAAGAAAGAAAGTGCAGAGGGAAGTAAGCCTCGGTAAGGGGCGCGATGATATTAGCCTTATAGAGCAGGGTGCTCAGATGCCCGCCACGCCTCACTGACTCCCTACTGACGGACACTTACACGCATGGGCTGCTGACCGGCGGGCGGCCCTGCGCCCCCTGCCTGCTTCTTTTGGCGTCACCCTGGCCGATAATTGCATCTTTCTCGCTCGAGGGGGTGACAAAGGAGCGAGCGCGGGGCCGCACTATTGGCGTGCAAGGGCGCCACGTGTTGTCTATCAGTGCGCAAAATGAAGCAGAAAATGATCGGGGCTGGCGCCGCGGTCAACCTCCCACCCAACCCCCGTCCCTCCCCGGACACTCTGGCCGCAGTCCCCCGGCCCGCCCCCGCCCCCCTGGCCCCCGGCCCCCGGCCCCGTCCTCTCCCCCGCCCCAGCCTCGGCCCCGGCCCCGACCCCCGGTCCTCTCCCCCGCCCCAGCCTTGGTCCCCCACCCCGGCCCCAGCCCCAGCCCCAACCTCGGCCCCCGCTCCGGCCCCAACCCCGCCTTCCGCCCCAGCCCCAGCCCCAGCCCCGGCCCCCGCCCTCGTCCCTTCCCCACCCACCCCCGCTTCGGCCCCCGCCATGGCCCTTTCCCTGGCCCCTTCCTCGGCTCCGGCCCCGGCCCCGGCCCCCGCCCTAGCCCCGGCCGGCAACGGACAAGAGGTCAGCGGAAGTAACCGGAAGTAGAAGGCCCAGCCCGCGTCCCACACCAGCATGCCACCAGGGCGGCAGTGGGACGCTAGACGGCCGACCGAGCCAGAGTAATGGTGGGGTCACACTACGACGCTTCTCGCCGGCGACCTGGCAACGTGTGGTGTTTTTGGGCGAAAATGGGTGAAATATCGAGACACGCTGGGGGCGCGTTATGCGCGCGTCGGTACACGTCAGTACACTATCCTTGACATTGATGGTCGGCGGACAACGTCGGCGCGCGTTGCCGGTCGCCCAAGGTTTTAAGCGTGTCAAAAAAAAAACAGCGACCGGCAGCGCACGCAAATATATGGGTAAGGACGTTAGGCGCACGTCGCGATGCGTTGGACGCTCCGGAATAACGTTATGGGAACGCGAGGAAGACGGCGCGCACGTGGGAGGGTCGTTGCTCACACGTTGCGGCAAACTGGGGCGTTTTTGTTTTACGCCCTAGCAACATTTAAGGTTAGATATCGACGTCGCGCCAAACTTTTTTATTTTTTTTCCTCAAGCGTCGACACCCGTTGGCCGCGCGCGAATAACGCGCTGCGCTGACGCCAAACTTTGTCCCCAAACCGCCGAAAAGTTGGACGTTTCTCGACGCGTAAGATTTTATTTTCAACGCTGACGGGTCGCCGGGAGAAGCGTCGTAGTGTGACTGCACCATTAGACCGCGCACATTGGTGTATTCACACTGCAATCGGGGGTGGGTGTGGGGGAGGAAGCTGAATGTGATGTAGAGGCGACGCAGTGTGAATTCCTCTGCACAACATCCTCTCTCACAGTTGTAGTGTTGCCTGCACCCACCAGGTGCTCGGCGCTCCGCCAGGTAGCGCGTCGGGCGCGGGACATGCATGGCTTCACCCAATGTGGCTTCTATAAGACGGCGCGCGCATGCGCCCCACGGCTTCTCTCTATTCACCGCCAACCGGAACCCGGCTCAGGGCGCCCCCTGGTAGTAGAGCGTAGTACTATAATAAATAACCAGGGTCTCAGCCAGAACTCCAAATGGTTTAGGCTGAAAGTAAGAGTTTTAATATATAGCCCCCTTTCAATGTTTATAAACATTGTGTATGCTCACACAGCTTGGCTGCAGAACGAATGCACACTGCCCTTAGTTTGCCGGTACGTGCAGTGCAAAACGTCTATTTTATTCGAAATTAATTGAAATGCAGAACCCTAACCTTAAAAATTTAATATAATCTCATAGTGGAATATGTTTTCTATATGTGTTCCAAGCAGTTTGTTTCTAGGTTGTGTGGCTTTAGAGATATTTCACCTTTTCTCTATGAAGATTGCTCATAGCCATTGAGTTTGCAGTGTGACAGTGTGTCGTCCTGCAGCCAAACAGCGCGCGCACTCACCTAACTCCCTATGATGACGTCATATGAAATAGGTCTATTGAAGCTTCTTTTTAAAAAACACTAATTTTCATTAATATAAAATTAGGTCTTTGAGTTCGGGATTTTCTGAAGTTCTAAGAAATTCTGGCTTGTATATATTCGATATAGTTATGTATGATCGTTTGGGTGTCGTAAGCCAATTTAAATTATTTCCTGTGAATATTCTCAGAAAATGTTTGCGTAATGCATAAGCGTGTGTGGAAGTTATTCAATTGGCTTATTTATAATACAATCACGGGGGGTCATATTGAAGTTCAAACATGCCGAAAGTAATTTTGGCATGCACGTTAAAACTCTGAAACTATAAATCTCAGCAATAAGGACTTCAATTAAATTGGCTTGGTATTCTATTGTATACAGCAACAAATACTTACCAGGTGCACCCGTATCTAATTTGGATATGTAGAATAAAATCTAGATAAGTGTTTTGCTTTTGAAATTGTGTAATTTCATCGGATTGTGCTGTTTTAAAGTGATTTATTACAGTGTAATCTGATGCTGGCGGATGCCCGAATGAGTTGAGCGTCCGTCTCCAGTTTTGGTAGATCGAGGGATTCGAACACACGGTTCGAACCATGGTCGAGTCAAAACAATCACTTACAAATTTATACTTGTCGCTTCCTAGCCTGGCACTCGGCATTATTAGGATAGGGCAAGGACTGGTTGGGTCAGTGTCAGGATAATGTGACTGTGTGGGATATCAGGTCATGGTGCCAGTGGCATGGTATCCCAGTGGGGCAGCACTATATAGTCGTCGTGAGTGCGCACTGTCAATAGTCGGTACACGTCCTGATTTGACCTTAGATGTGGCCAGGACGTAAAACTCCAACAACCAACCACCTGAAGCTGGGCGAGCTTCGCTTGTACCTGTATGACTTTTGTGCGGTTTGCTGGTGGGTGTGTTGCGGTTTGTTGGTGGGTGTGTTGCGGATTGTTGGAGGGTGTGTTGCGGTTTGTTGGTGGGTGTGTTGCGGTTTGTTGGTGGGTGTGTTGAGTTTGTTGGTGGGTGTGTTGCAGTTTGTTGGTGGGTGTGTTGCGGTTTGTTGGTGGGTGTGTTGCAGTTTGTTGGTGGGTGTGTTGCGGTTTGTTGGTGGGTGTGTTGCAGTTTGTTGGTGGGTGTGTTGCGGTTTGTTGGTGGGTGTGGTGCGGTTTGTTGGTGGGTGTGTTGCGGTTTGTTGGTGGGTGTGTTGCGGTTTGTTGGTGGGTGTGTAGCGGTTTGTTGGTGGGTGTGTTGCGGTTTGTTGGTGGGTGTGTTGCGGTTTGTTGGTGGGTGTGTTGCGGTTTGTTGGTGGGTGTGGTGCGGTTTGTTGGTGGGTGTGTTGCTGTTTGTTGGTGTGTGTGTTGCGGTTTGTTGGTGGGTGTGTAGCGGTTTGTTGGTGGGTGTGTTGCAGTTTGTTTTTGGGTGTGTAGCGGTTTGTTGGTGGGTGTGTTGCGGTTTGTTGGTGGGTGTGTTGCGGTTTGTTGGTGGGTGTGTTGCGGTTTGTTGGTGGGTGTGTTGCGGTTTGTTGGTGGGTGTGTAGCGGTTTGTTGGTGGGTGTGTTGGCTATGTGTGAGTAAACAGACACTGTGTGCAGTGAAGGAGGCCTTCCCAGCAGCCTCTTCACATGCTGATCACTCAGGCGTAACGCCCGTGATAATCTGCAAGGCAGACTCGTCAAAAGCGCAATGGCAGCTGGCCACTTTCTGAGAGGAAACTCTGTGCAGACCACATTGCTGCGGAGTTGAGTAGGTAAAAGCATGGCATGGCGAATGTATATATATATAAATGTACTAGTAGTAGTCCATACATGAGCTCCACTCCCATATAAAGGTGTTCTCTGTGGCGGAGTGGTTAGAATGTCTGACTTTTTTCTAGCTCAGACTCCTAATCTGAAGGTCCGTGGTTCGATTCCCCATGCCCCCACCTCTGCCAATTTGGATTTCCATTGCTGTGGATAACTTACAGCATTATCAAAGGCCAGTTGCTCTCATACCATGTCTATGTGGTGTGGGAGGTTAAAAATCCCTTGGGTCAGTAAAAGTGTAGGCTCGGGCTTTCTATCGACAAACTGTCTAATGGTGAAAACAAGTCTATTCAGGCTTATCCATAATAGGCAGTATAAATCTTCAAGAAAAAAAAAATAAAAAAAAAATCATGGCAGCAAGGACTGCTCTGTCACTGTTGCAGTTTATTGCGTTAGGCGCCGCGACAGGGTTGTCATCTACTGCATGCGGCTAGAGTAACCTCCCCACCCTCCCCCTGAGGAAGTTGTCAAGGCAGGGGTGGGTCACTTGATAGTGGATGCCACAGTGAGCGGAGACGAGAAATAAAGACGTGTGGAAGCAAGCGTACTCGTTCCTCCTCCTTGCTTGGGGGGGGGGGGGGGGTGTCTACTCCGTGAGGGTCAAGTTCTGTGCGTCCAACAAGGGCCCATCACACATATATATATATATATATATATATATATATATGATGTCTAACGAATTATGCGAGTATAAAGATACATAAGGGAATTGTTATCATTATTGTTATACTCTGTAAGACCCAACACTGTACTAGTGGCACCACCTGCAGCCTCCTTACCTCCACCGGATGTAGACCAGTGTCAGTCACACCGGAGTATCTTTTCTTATACGTATTATATATATATATATATATATATATATATGGTGAATATATGTAGGCATAGATATGCATATATGAGGAATATGTGTAGATATATGTGTGCATATATACATGGTGAATATTTGTATATATATACATTCTCATAAACTGGGTTCCACCTTTGTGTAATATTAATAGCAGAAGACATTTAAAATAATAGAAGAATCCATATTTGTATGTAGGTTTACATTTTCTGTATATGGCACAGTTGAAAAAATATTCAACATTTAATTTTGATGTTATACAAATTGAGAAAGCTGTGGAAATTAACCATGTAACATCCATCCATACCATCATTTGAGCACATCCAAAACATCATTTCAACACACACATCCCATTTAAACAAGATGTTATTGATTAGAGGTAAGCAACAAAGATTCTGTCTTACAGGAAAGAAGTTGCAAAAAGCATAAATTTGCTTGGATGCATGGTGTTGATATGGACATTTTCCATTTTCACTTTAACATAAAATCATATAAGAATATTTTGGATACATTTTGTGTGATTGATTAAATACATGTAGTATTGCTAACATAATTAAAACACAGAGTCAACAATAACTATTTCACTTCCTACCCCTCAAAAAGAGGCCTCATCTTTAACAATGTAACATGGAAACCAAATATGTGGTACACAGTTTCTGAGTACAACCCTATATATATATATATATAATTGTTGTGCGCGAGTGACAATATGCGCACCATTGGTGAAGTCAGAAAAGGGGGGTGGCGCCACCAGTCATACGGGTAGGCCACCCATAGAGTAGTACACATCATAGCAGTGGTTAATTAATAGTTGTAAATAAAGGAAAGTCCCTTGCTCGCCTTTATACTTGTATAATCCTTATACATCACATATAGGGTAATCAGGCCATAGCGAGTGACTGGGGAATAGTCTGTGATCTACACGTAGTGAGTCTCCTGAACTGGACATTAGTATATATATTTTTGTTTCTCACAGAAATCACGGATATACCCTGTAAAACACAGCTGTCTACTTTACTGTTCCTTACTGCTTACTGCCCACTGCTTACTTCCCACTGTCCACTTTCCACTACTTACTGCCCACTACCTACTGCCCACTAGGTACTGCTTACTGTCCTCTACTTACTGACCACTACTTACTGCTTACTGCCCACTACTCACTGCCCACTACTTACTGTCCACTACTCTCTGCCCACAGCTTACTGCCCACTACGTACTGCCCACTATTTACTGTCCACTACTTACTGCCCACTACGTACTGCCCACTGCTTACTACCCACTACGTACTGCCCACTACTTACTGTCCACTGCTTACTGCCCACTACGTACTGCCCACTGCTTACTGCCCACTACTTACTGCTTACTGTCCTCTACTTACTGACCACTACTTACTGCTTACTGCCCACTACTTACTGCCCACTACTTACTGTCCACTACTTACTGCCCACTACTTACTGCCCACTGTGTACTGCCCACTACGTACTGCCCACTGCTTACTGCCCACTACTTACTGCTTACTGCCCACTACTTACTGCTTAGTGTCCTCTACTTACTGACCACTACTTACTGCTTACTGCCCACTACGTACTGCCCACTGCTTACTGCCCACTACGTACTGCCCACTGCTTACTGCCCACTACGTACTGCCCACTGCTTACTGCCCACTACTTACTGCTTACTGTCCTCTACTTACTGACCACTACTTACTGCTTACTGCCCACTACTTACTGCCCACTACTTACTGCCCACTGCTTACTGCCCACTACGTACTGCCCACTGCTTACTGCCCACTACGTACTGCCCACTACTTACTGCTTACTGCCCACTACTCACTGCCCACTACTTACTGCCCACTACTTAGTGCTTACTGTCCTCTACTTACTGACCACTACTTACTGCTTACTGCCCACTACTTACTGCCCACTACTTACTGTCCACTACTTAGTGCTTACTGTCCTCTACTTACTGCCCACTACTTACTGCTTACTGCCCACTGCTTACTGCCCACTACTTACTGCCCACTACTTACTGCTTACAGCCCACTACTTACTGTCCACTACGTCCCACTATTTACTGCTTACTGCCCACTGTTCACTGCCCACTGCTTACTTCCCACTACTTACTGCGCCCACTACTTACTGCCCACTACTTCCCACTATTTAATGCTCACTGCTTACTGTTCACTGCCCACTGCTTACTTCCTACTACTTACTGCGCCCACTACTTACTGCCCACTACTTACTGCCCACTACTTACTGCCCACGACCTACTACTTACTGCCCACTACTTATTTCCCACTTCCTACTGCCCACTTCCTACTTCCCACTACTTACTGCCCACTTCCTACTGCCCACTTCCTACTGCCCACTTCCTACTGCCCACTTCCTACTGCCCACTGCCCATTAGGCGCACCAGACCTTTGCTTCTACTAGTACTATGGCCACTAGTAGAAGCTATGGAACACGGGGCAGAACCCTCCAGCCCCCACCCTCCGCCCCACCCCCCGCCCCACCACCCACCCCGCTCCCCGCGCTCAGCCCCTCCCTCACCCCCGTCTCCCGGCCCCCTATAGAGCCGACCCGGGACGCGGCGCTCCGGGTTCGGGGACGGATCACGGCTGTCACTCGAACATGCTCCCGGCGATTAAGGGTAGGCTGGTTGGGGTGGGGGGAGGGAGCGAGTTGTGTGTGGGGGTGGCGGTGGGGGTGGCGGTGGGGGGGGGAATGTATGTGTGGAGGGGAGGTGGGGGAGTTAGTAGACTCGAGTTAGGCGCCCAGGAGGCAAAGCCCCCCCCCCATCCTTCCATACCCCCCCCCTCTTCCCTCCGTCCCCCATCTCGGCTTTCCCTTCTCAGCCTCCTCACCACTCCCACCCCTACCTCCCCGCCTGGAGTAACAAGATAGAGCCCCCATAATGAAGCATTCAGGGCGCGTGCGCGGGGTGCGCGGGGCTGAGCGGGCCCGGCTTCCGGCAGACGACTTTTGCAGCCGGAGCCAGGGAAGCACAAAGGAACGCTCGTCGGGCGGCGCGCGTTCCTTGTGGGTCGGGGACGCCGGGAGGGAGACGGCGCAAATAAAAACCCGCCGCCCGCGCGCCACTAATGCCCGCGATTCACGACACTACCTGGCGGTAGATCCCGGCCTGGACCCGGCGCAGGGCCCGGCTAGATGGCAACTAGAGATGGGCGTGGACAAGACGGGGCGGGGCTGTTGGATTAGGGGCACGTATAGTGTAGGCCCCCCACCCGCCCTCCCTCCCTCCCGCCCTCCTGCCTCCCCCGCCCGGCCGCCGCCCCCTCTCCTTCCCCACCCACCCACCCACCCACCCATTGCCCCCTTCCCAGCAACTACCGACGCCGCGCTCTGGGCACAAAGACACCCCCACCTCACCAGGGGTTAGTGGTCTGCTTGGGGGGGAGGGGGGGGGGGGTGAGAGGGGACGGGCCTCACTGCCACCACCATGTTGAATAAGGCGGCAGCTTAATAAGGGGAAAGCAGCACAGTTTAAGAGTGAAAGCAGTAGCAGAAACTTTGAAAGTGTGATCGGGGTTTGTCCTCCAACTAAATGTGTGATAGCGATAGGTAGTGTCGATCGGGTTGCGCGCTATAACTAAAATGTGTGATAATGATAGGCAGTGTTGATCAGGTTTTGTGTTAGAAGTAAATGTAAGATAACAAATGGGCAGCACTGATCGGGTTTTATGGTCTAACTAAATGTAAAATAGCGATAGGTGGTGTTGATCGGGGTTTGTGGTATAATTAAATGTAAGATAATGACAAGCAGCACTGATCAGGTTTTGTGGTCTAACTAAATGTAAAATAATGATAGGCAGTGTTGATCGGGGTTTGTTGTCTAATTAAATGTAAAATAATGTCAGGCAGCATTGATCAGGTGTTGTGCTACAACTAAATATAAGTTTTGTGGTCTAAAACTAAATGTATGATAACAATAGGCAATTTTGATCAGGTTTTGTGCTATAACTAACTGGTGTTCTCTGTGGCAGAGTGGTTAGAGTGTCTGACTTTTTTCTAGGTCGGACTCCTAATCTGAAGGTCGGTGGTTCGATTCCCCATGCCCCCCCCACCTCTGCCACTTTGGATTTCCACAGCTGTGTATAACTTACAGCTTCATCAAAGGCTGGTTGCTCTCATACCATGTCTATGTGGTGTGGGAGGTTAAAAATCCCTTGGGTCGTTAAAAGTTAGGCTCGGGCTTTCTATCGACAAACTGTCTAATGGTGAAAACAAGTCTATTCAGACTTATTCATGATAGGCAGTATAAATCTTCAAGAAAAAAAACCTGGAAGGTAGCGATGGGCAGTGTTGATCAGGTTGTGTGCTACAACTAAATATAGGATAACAATTGGCAGTATTGGTCAGGTTTTGTGCGATAACTAGATGTAAGGTAATGACAGGCAGCATTGATTAGTTTTGTGTTAAAACTAAATATAAGCTAGCAATGTGCAGCATTCATAAGCTTTTGTTTGGTCTAACTAAATGCATGATAGCAATAGGAATTGTTAATCAGGTTTTGTGCTCCAACTAAATGTAAGATAGCGATAGACAATATCGATCAGGGTTTGTGCTCTAACTTAAAGTTGCATGGTCCGATGAAACGTAGTTTTTTTTCAAAACCAAAACACCTATATAAAGTTGGTTCTAGATATCCAACTTAGAAACTAGTGCATTAGCTATGGATTGGGAACAGCCTATAAAGAATGATCGGTGAATTTATTACCTCATCCCCTTGGACACCAAATTTGAGACAGGAACACTCATTAAGCAATTAGGTCAATCTCGTGGCCTAATTACCCATACTCTCATTCAAACTACCATATATGTAACGCGGTCATCGCGAGATGTCAATACGCGTCATAGCTCGAGGACTTTTGGAAAGCTTGTCAAAAGTATTTTGGGTTCTTTCAGCTCAAATTGCTTCAAAACTAGCCATTTTTCATCAAAGTTACTCTGGACTAATGATTACTAGGTTATAATGATCAATTTGATATATTTATCTAAACATAAAATAAAAATTCAAAAGCCATCGGACCATGCAACTTTAAGTAAACGTATGATAACGATAGGCAGCACTGATCAGGTTTTGTCCTCCACTTAAATTTATGTGGTGTTCTCTGTGGCGGAGTGGTTAGAGTGTCTGACTTTTTTCTAGGTCAGACTCCTAATCTGAGGGTTGGCGGTTCAATTCCCCATGCCACCAGCTCTGCCAATTTGGATTTCCACCACTGTGTATAACTTACAGCGTCATCAATGGCCGGTTGCTCTCATACCATGTCTATGTGGTGTGGGAGGTTAAAAATCCCTTGGGTCAGTAAAAGTGTAGGCTCAGGCTTTCTATCGACCAGCAGTGGAATGAGGAAGACCAGTCGTCTATGACTGAAATTTCCCATGCTTAAACAACTAATGTACCAAAAAAAAAAGAAAAAAAGCAATATTCCAGTAGTAGCGGGCCTACTCAGGATCCCACTATGGCTTTGAATAAAGAGACTGACGAAACAAAGGGAACGGTGTTGGAATTGGAAGAGGGAGCCTGTGAACACTAGTGTAGTAGTCTGCACTGACCTCTCAGGGAAGTAACCACATAGACAGGTCGGCGTGGGTAGTGTGGTGATATCAGGGAGCCTATGTGGTGTAATGGTTAGCACACTGGCCTTGAATGCAAAGAGATGTGGGGTCGAGTCCCGCTCTAGGCGCAATAATTCCCATTTTCATCACCCCCCATGACACTGGTTGCCGTGACCAGGATCCTGTACAAGCTACATGCTGTATGGTTGTCGACCCTACGCTGTGTATGGATGTGTCAGTGCATTGCTTCTATGTACAGGGGGACGAGTGTAGTAGTCTGCACTGACCTCTCAGGCAAGTAACCACATATACAGGTAGGCGTGGGTAGTGTGGTGACTAATATCAGGCAGCCTAGGTGGTGAAATGGTTAGCACACTGGCCCGGAATGCAAAGAGATGTGGGGTCAAGTCCCGCTATAGACGCAATATTTCCCATTTTCATCACCCCCATCACACTATTAATGTCGAGCCGTTACCGTTCTCCAATGAATGATCACGCCCTGACAATACAAGGAGGCCTACTTTTCCATATTCATAGGATCACGTACCTATGCACCTATCTATCTATATTATAGGACGGCGAAAAAAAAGTAGCCTCCCAATCCCATGCCGCGAGCAGCCAGGTGCGCCTCTAGTGCCGAGTGGCCGCTCTCCCCCCACCCCCTCCCCCCCGCGCTGTCTACCACCCTTCGCCCCCTGTTCCCCGCGCCCCGTCCCCGCTCCCCGCTCCCTGCTGCCCGCTGCCCGCTCCCCGCTCCCCGCTCCCCGCTCCCGCGCCCTGCCCTCTGCTCCCCGCGCCCTGCTCCCCGAGCTCCCCGCGCCCCATTCCCCGCACCCCGCCCTCCGTCGTGCGTACATAGTAGTAGGGGGCGAGCAGCTCATTGAGCTGCTCCCTGGTGCTCAGCTACATAGGCACGTGCAACTAACACTCCATCTAACCACTCCCCCCACCCCAACCCCACATCACAGCGCCCGCACAACATTCATGCACTGACCCGAACTATGTCCATATCACTGGTTGGCCCAGTGTCAGGATAACGTGACTGAGTGGGATATTATGGTATGGTGCTGGCGGCTTGGTCTCCCAGCGGGGCAGCACTATCAAATCGCCATGAGTGCGCACTCTCACAAATCGCTACCCATCCTGATATGACCTCAGATGTTGCTAAGACGAAATACTCCAACAACAACTTATGGCCCTGTCACACTACGACGCTTCTCGCCGGCGCGTCGTCAGCGCGCAAAATATCTTCTACGCATCGAGACACGTCCAACTTTTCGGCGGTTTGGGGAAAAGTTCAGCATCAGCGCGGCGCGTTATTCGCGCGCGGCCAACGGGTGTCGACGTGTGAGGAAAAAAAAAAGAAGAAAGTTTGGCGTGATGTCTTCATATGACCTTAGATGTAGCTAGGATGTCAAACAACAAACGACCATCACGCGCGCGCGGCGACTGCCTAGCATTCGCATAACGTTATTCCAGTGCTGTCGACGTTCTTCTGACGTCGCCATAATATTGGAACCCGCGCGTTGACGCGTGTTGTGGATCGTCGCGTTTTTTTGACACGCTTAAAACATTGAGCGACCAACTACACGCGCCACCGTCCTCCGGCGACTGTCGACGTCCAGGATAGTGTACCAACATGTACTGACGTTCACTTAACGTCCCCCTAATGTTTCCCGACGTTTCCCGACGTTTCGTCAAAAACTGACACACGTCGACGCGCGTTGGAGAGAAACATTGTAGTGTGACAGGGGTATAAGCTTCGGTTTTCTGTTCTTAAAAAAAGGTTTATGTTTGTTGGTTGTTACTGCTGCTTAGAGTAATTTTGGCGATTTGTTGTTTGAATCCCCCCCCCCCCACACACACACTCACCTCCACCACCTCCCACCCCTTCCACCTCCTCCCAGTGGTGTGTGGAGTGAGCAGGTCAGAGGCACTCACCCAGACGCACTGCGCAGGCGCAGCTGAAGCCAGCGGGGCCACAGGAACGCGCGGCACAGTACGCGTTACTTCCGCCAGAGGGACCAGGACGCACACTGTATTCCCTCCAAGCACGCATGCGCAGCCGACGGGCCGTCTAAAGCCGCACAGTCCGATCAAAACATGCCATTTAACAACTTTTAGAAATCACTTACCGAAATGTGAGCCTACATAACCAACTTAAATACTGGTGCACACATTAAACAATTGGATGCTCCATCGGACTATGCAGCTTTAAATAACATAAGAAGTTGTTATGGTGTAAACCCCAAACAAACCTGCAGACAAACAAGCAATCAATTTATCCGCTAAATATGAACCAGCTATTTCGGAAAGGCAAAACACAGAACACACACACCCTTACATCTTCCCAGTCTCTGTCATGTTAAGGCCAAGGAGGGGTGGAGGGTGGAGTGAGTGGGTGGGTGGGAGGGGTTGAGCCCGGAGGAAGGGACTTCCGCTTGGATTCTCTGGTCACGTGTCTCCGGGAACTTCCGACAAGGACGCTGCTGTCAGCCCAGTGTTCCCCGACACGGGCTGTCGGGCATGCGCAGTGTGTAGTTGGGTTATTCAATAGTCTCATCGGTTAGAGGCTAGATAGGCAGGACGGGATGACTGGCTGAGTTTGAGCCCGCGCTGAATTCCCTGGTGGTGGCCAAGTCAAACCAAGGACTTGCAGATTTGATTCTCTGCCGGTCTTTCAACTGTCGCTCGGCATTACTAGGATAGGGCAACCGGTTTGGTTGGCTCAGTGTTAGGATAATCAGAGCCATAGCTAGGACTTTTTGTTTGGTGATTTTCACTGATTTGCTTGCGGGGGGGGGGGGGACCGATTTGTTTGCGGGGGGCCCTTGCCGTTTATCGGAAAGAGAAGCCTAGGTGGCGGAAGCTTGTTTCCTCCAAAGAAATGTGTCAGAATGACCGTATGCTTGATGATGATAAAAAATCAATGCACTCTAGAGGTGTTGTTGAATAAAACAAACTTTCCTTTTTTTTTTGTTTGCGGGGGATACATTCTGGGAAGTCGAAGGGTCAGGGCACTAGAGGGGGTTTGAGGATATGCCCTCAAGAAACTTTGAAATTTAGAGGCTCTGAAAAGCTAATTCCAGCCATTTCAGAGCGGTTACATGCGGGTTTAAAAAGAAAAATCTCTACAGCCACCCAAATCAAATGCATTTTTCCACATTTGTCCCATATATCAGATGTTTGTTTTGTTTTTGTTTTTGTTTGTTGTTGTTTTATGTCCTAGCAACATCTACGTCATATCAGGATGGGTACCGACGTGTGACAGTGCACACTCATGGCGACTTTATAGTGCTGCCCCACTGGGAAATCAGGCTGCCGGCACCATGACTTGATATCCCACTCAGTCACATTATCCTGGCACTGAGCTAATCAATCCTTGCCCTATCCTATTAATGCCAAGCACCTGGCTAGGAAGCGACAAGGTATCAATTTTAAAGTCATTGGTTTGACTCGACCTGAAACTGAACTCCCGACCTTCCGCATGCGAGGCCTGTGCTCTAACCAATGAAGGTAACTGTCAATATGTACTTACACTAGGCAAGCCGGCACGTGACCGACATCCCACAGGATCATCATCAATAAAAGAAATAGCAATGTACATCATCCTCCAGCCCTTAGTTTATCTATCATTGAATTAATTTGTGTAAATAACTAAATTATATGAAGTCCCTGTCACACATCACCGGATTGGGGGAAACAGACAGAAACTGAGCAAAGTCCGGTTTGTGTCCATACAAGTTTTGAACATGCACAAAACTAGGAACAGATGCCGCTGGATTGACGTCTATGGTTCTTGTCTGGTTTGAGTTCATTTCATCCGTTGGCTATCCATTCATGTCCATTTCATGTCCGTTTCATGTTTTGTTTTTTCTTGAAGATTTATAATGCCTATTATGGATAAGTCTGAATAGACTTGTTTTCATCATTAGACAGTTTGACGATAGAAAGCCCGAGCCTACACTTTTACTGACCCAAGGGATTTTTAACCTCCCACACCACATAGACATGGTATGAGAGCAACTGGCCTTTGATGATGCTGTAAGTTATACACAGCGGTGGAAGTCCAAATTGGCAGAGGTGGGGGCACGGGGAATCGAACCACCAACCTTCAGATTAGGAGTCTGACCTAGAAAAAAGTCAGACACTCTAACCACTCCGCCACAGAGAACACAAAGAACACCACTCATATCATGTCCATTTCATATCCGTTTCATGTCCGTTCGTCCAGCAACCTTTGACGCGATGTCGCAACACTTTAACACATTTTACTACATTTTAATACATTTCGATACTTATCACCACCGGACTAGACAATTCTGTCCATTGCTCAATCCAGCATAATGTGACAGGGAATTTAAGCCAGAAGACAAGTGCATTGACATTTCAAAATGTGTTAGTCCGAAGAATAAAACTATTTACCCATTTTGTTCTGTCTTTTCAAATAAACCTAAATGTACACTTGACCCATAATTGCGAGAATCTCGAGAAATCGTGCTGCGTGTACCTGGGTATTGTCCGGATGGATGGCGCCTTGGGGAAGCGGTTATGTCGAGATGCCTGACACACTGGTGCCTCTGCTACTCCCTATTCGGCTGTATAGAGACAACCGGAAGTGTAGAACCGCGCGCACCGAGACAGTCGCGCACGTCTATTCTTACCATAGATCTTTCCCACAGAGCATGCGCAGTGAACTGAGCCCACAACTTTATTTCTTGGCTCTACCATCAAAGGACAGGTTCTGGACTCGGTGGCCAAATGAGTAAGAGCACTAGCTTCCAATGTGGAAGATTCCGTGATTCAAGTCCCCTCAGGGATTCAAATCCTGGCCGAGTTAAAGCAAGGACTTACAAAATTGATACTTGTCACTATCTCGCCTGGTGCGCAGCATTATTAGGATAGGGCAAGTGTCAGGATAATGTGACTTAGTGGGATATCAGGTCATGGTGCTGGTGGCCTGGTCTGTCAGTGGAGCAGCATTATAAAGCCACCATAAGTGTGCACTGTCACAAGTCGGTACCCGTCCTGATATGACCTTAGATGGTGCTAGGACGTAAAACAACAATAAACAAATAAAGAAAAGGACAGGTACCCCAAAACACAAAAAGAAGACATCGACTATTGGAGGTCGGCATGGGTATCTATGGCGCATACCGCATTCGCATTCAAATGCCGCATATCGCATACCGCATATATGAAATCTAAAGGCCCTGTCACACTACGACGTTTCTCACGAACGCGCTTCAACGCGTGGCGACGTGTTGCATTTTTGGGCGAACCGTCGGTACACGTACGGTGCGTTCCCGGCGCGTTCCCGGCGCGTTCCCGGCGCGTCGGTACATAGCAACGTGTGAATGGACACGTCGGCGCGCGTCGGGCCGCGTCAAGGTTTTGTGCTTGCACAAAACTTTCGACGCGCGCCGACGCGCGCGAACGTGTTGGATCGCGCGTTACCGGCGCGTTGGCATCACGTTGACCCACGTTACGGGCGCGACGGGCACGTTTGCAGGACGTCGACACACGTTACCAGCGCGTTGCTCAAACGTTGCTGTGTGTTTCTGTGTGTGTTTCTGTGTGTGTGTCTCTGTGTGTGTCTCTGTGTCTGTGTGCATGTCTCTGTGTCTCTGTATGTGTCTGTGTGTGTGTATCTGTGTGTGTGTCTCCATGTGTGTGTCTATGTGTGTGTATGTGTGTCTGTGTGTGTCTCTGTGTCTGTGTGAGTGTCTCTGTATTTGTGTGTGTCTCTGTGTGTGTCTGTGTGTGTGTCTCTGTGTGTGATTCTGTGTCTCTGTGTGTGTCTCTATTTCTGTGTCTGTGTCTGTGTGTGTCTCTGAGAGAGAGACACACAGACACTCTCCCTCCCTCCCTCCCTCACTCCTCTCTCCCTCCCTCTCCTCTCTCTCTCCCCCCCCCCCCCCCCCCCTCCCTCCCACACACAGACACACAGACACACACAAAGAGCCCCACATTGAGACACACACAGAGACAAAGATACACACACACAGACACCCATACAGACACAGAGACACACACAGACACAGAGACACACACACACATAGAGACACAGAGACAGAGACCCAGACACAGAGACACACACAGACACACACAGAGACACAGCCACAGACACAGAGACACACACACAGACACACACACAGACACAGAGACACACACCGAAACACACAGACACAAATACACACACAGAGACACACACAGATGCAGAGACACACACAAACACAGAGACACACACACACATACAGACACACATAGAGACACCGATATACACACTGAGACACAGAGACAGACACACACAGAGACACACCCATAGACACAGATACACACATACAGACACAGAGACACACAGATGGAGACACAGATACACACACAGATACACAGAGACACACACACGCACACACACACACAGTCACAGAGACACACACAAAGACAGAGAGACACACACAGAGGCACACACACAGAGACACACAGACACAGAGACACACACAGAGACACACACACAGGGACACACACAGACACACACATACACTGAGACGCACACAGACACAGAGACATACACACATACACACCCACATACACACACATATACACAGAAACACACATACAGACACAGAGACACACAGACAGAGACACAGAGACACAGAGACACACACATATACACAGAGACACACACACAAACACAGAGACACACACAGTCACAGAGACACACACAAAGACACAGAGACACAGAGGCACACACAGAGACAGACAGACACAGAGACATACACAGAGACACACACAGAGACACACACATACACACACAGACACATAGACACACACAAACACACAGACACACACACAGACACACACATATACAAATAGACACACACAGAGACATACACCCACACAAACACACAGACACACACACAGACACACACATATACAAAGAGACACACACAGAGACATACACCCACAGACACACAGACACACACACCTAGAGACACAGAGACACACACAGAGACACACACATAGAGACACAGATACACAGAGACAGACACAGATACACACATACAGAGACACACACACATACACAGAGACACACACATAGACACAGAGACACAGACAGACACAGAGACACACATAGAGACATACACAGACACACAGAGACACACACAGACAGACACACATACACATAGACACAGAGACACACACAGACACACAGACACACAGACACACACAGAGACACACACACATACACATACACACACACACATACATACACACAGATACAGGGAGGGAAGGAGGGAGAGAGAGGGAGAGAGGGAGGGAGGGGGGAAGGGAGGGAGGCAGGAGGGAGAGAGAGCGAGAGAGAGAACGCGCCGATATTCGTTACCACAACGTTGGCCGCGCGATACTAACACGCTGCGCCTTGTCAAACTTTCTCCCCAAAACGCCGAAGAGTTGGACGCTTGTCGACGGGTTGCAAATATTTTGCGCGTTGCCGGCGCGCCGGGGGAAACGTCGTAGTGTGACAGGGCCTTTAGCTTAAGAGTGCTAGCTTCCCATGTGGAAGGTTGGGAATTCAAATCCCATTACGGATTCGAAAGCAATGATTTACACAAATTTATACTTGTCGCTAACTAGCCTGGCGCTCGGCATTAATGGGATTGGACAAGGACTGGTTTGCTCAGTACAGGGATAATGCAAATAAGTGGGATATTGGGTCATGGTACCAGCAGCCTGATCTGTCAGTGACATAGCGCTATGAAGTCGCCATGACTGTGCACTGTCTCAAGTCAGTGCCCATTCTAACATGATTTTAGGTGTTGGTGGGATGTAAAACCCCATCTAGAGAAAGAATCAAAGGCCAGGTTGGTAGTAGGAATCCTCTATTGGACGTTTTTCACAGGGGATGCTGCACAATGAGCTGCTACCCACAACATTAGATATTGCCACAGATATCAAAAGGTTGGTGGTGGAAATCTCCTACAAAACGGTTTTTCACAAAAGATACTACAGTACAACCCCGTTAAACCAAACTCGGTTAAACCAAACGATCGGTTAATCCAAACTTTTTACGGCGTCCCGGCAAAATACTACCATTTATCATATAAAAAAGTTGGTTAAACCAAAGTCGGTTAATCCAAAGTATCGGGTAATCCAAACAAACTTGTCGGGCTCAGGCCACTTCCGGTACAGTTAAACCAAACTTTCATGTGGTTTTAAGGTCATCTGAGAATTGTTTATATGATCAATGGTAGTGTTTTCACCATTAGGCAGTTCATCGATAGAAAGCCCGAGCCTACACTTTTACCGACCCAAGGGATTTTTAACCTCCCACACCACATAGACATGGTATGAGAGCAACTGGCCTTTGATGACGCTGTAAGTTATACACAGCGGTGAAAAGAAAGAAGAAGTTTATTCTGCTGAATAAGTCTTTAAGTGTTGGTTTTAGCTAGAGAGACTTTAGGTGCTGTTCACCAGTGCATGACTGACTACACTTGACTGACACGTGATACACATTAACTAAAACGGCTTGCACCTAGAACCGCCCGCGATGCTTAGCGGAGTGGAGGGCGACGCGGACAGTGAGTGCTCTGTGTGGCGCAGAGTCGGCGAACCGGGCGCACATACACCCAGCACAGCCAGAGGGCCAACTCTCCCGATTTGGCCGGATATCTCCCTAAAATATATAGCGAAATAACCCAAATCTCCCCATTTTCCCGCTTGTAATTTGTAATCTCCCGCCAAAGAATCATTTTAGCTTGTTTGTGTGTTGTTGTTTTACGTCCTAGCAACGTCTAACGTCATGTCAGGACGGATTTAGCTTGTTTCTATCAAAGTTGTGTACACATATGTTTTTGTCAAAATGCACCAAACATGCACCATTTTGTATCACTTAACATGTTTGTTTTTGTAAACTACCCCTTCTTCAGCCAGGATATTTCTCCCGATATACAATTAGAATATTATGGAGATCTCCCGCTACCTCCTACAGTTTTCACACTCTTATCTACTTGGAACCTCTGCAGAGCCAACATTTTCGGAGGAATCCCCCCCCCCCCCTCACACACACACACGCTTGGTTAGGACCAGAAATGGGGATGCTGCGGATGGTGGGGGGGTGGGTATGTGGGCGGGTGTGTGGGGAGGGAGTGGGTGGATGTGGAGGGAGAGGGGGGTAGGAAGGAGAGGCAGGGTGGGTGAGGGTGGGGGGTTCGATGGGAGAAAGGAGTGCACAAGACAAGAGCCGCGTCGATCGGTGCATGCTAGGGCAATCAAAGCAGTAACGACATACGAGCCGATTGTCTGTCATTATTCCCGCCTCGTGGAACTCGGCGCCTGCGCAGTTGGACCGCTAGAAGTACACCGACTGTTCCGGACTCCATTGTGGCCGCTGGTTTCCCGCAG
This sequence comes from Branchipolynoe longqiensis, assembly GCA_030323885.1. Classification (NCBI taxonomy): domain Eukaryota; kingdom Metazoa; phylum Annelida; class Polychaeta; order Phyllodocida; family Polynoidae; genus Branchipolynoe; species Branchipolynoe longqiensis. The sequence goes on along the minus strand of JASIRB010000073.1, from coordinate 86,959 downwards.
TCTCTCCTGGACAATGGCGGTGTGGCGGCATCCGGCCTGGCCGACCGGAAGTACACTTCAACAACGAAGGCGCTGTGGTGTGGATATGCGCCGTGCGTATACCCACCTGTATAGCACGTTGATGGGCGGGGGAGGTGTGTGTGTGTGGTGGTGGGGGGGGGGGGGGTCATCAGATGTCTGGTGGTGTATATAAATGGGTGATGTTTAAAATTGTACTATTTTTATTTGTTTTAAATCTTTTTGTTTTGTGTTTCGATACTAGCTATCTGATGAAGGTTGTGCACGTGTTCCACAGTTCGCCGCTGCATGGCAGGCCAGACGGCTACTGACGGCTGAGATGCGGCCCACATTGTCAGCGTGCTGCCCCTCTTCTCCCCCCCCCCCTGCCCCCGACACCCCCTCTCACCCCCGACACCCGCCAACAATAACGGCCGTCTAGATAGCGAGGCGCGGCATGCAGCTACCTGCATGCATTAACGGGTCGCGGGGAAGTCTCCTGGTGGTGTTCCTGGCGCCGTCTGGTGGTGGGGGTTGCGGCAGTGGTCGTGGTGGCGGTGGCGCTGTCTGGTGGCGTAGGGTGGCAGCAGTGGTGGTGGCCCTGTCTCTGGTGGCGTAGGGTGGCAGCAATGGTGGTGGCGCTGCCTGGATGGAGTTGGCGGTGGAGCCACCTGATGGTGGTGGTGGCCAGCAGTGGTGGTGAAGCCGCCTGGTTGTGGGGGACAGTAGTGGTGGTGGTGCCACTGATGGTGGGGGGTGGCAGTGGTGATGGAGCCGCTTGGTGGTGGGAGGAGGCAGTGGTGGTGGTGGAGCCGTGTGGTGGTGGAGCAACGTGGTGGGGGGGGGGGGGGGTGGCAGTGGTAGTGAAGCTTCTTGGTGATGGGGAGTGGCAGTGGTGGTGGCGCCACCTGGTGGTGGTGGTGACAGTGGTGCTGGAGCCGCCTAGTGGTGAGAGCCGGCAGTGGTGGCGGTGCCGTCTGATGGTGAGGGCGAAGGTGGTGGTGGAGCCACCTGGTGATGGGGAGCGAAGGTGGGTGGTGGTGGAGCCACCTGGTGGTGGGGGTAGCAGTGGTGGTGGAGCCAACTGGTGATGGGGAGGGGGTGGTAGTGGTGCAGCAGTGGTGGAGCAGCCACATGGTGGTAAGGGATGGCAGTGGTGGAGCCGGCTGGTGGTAGTAGATGGTAGTGGAGCCACCTGGTGGTGGGGGTGGTGGTGATGGAGCTGCCTGGTGGAGGTGGGCGACCACAGTGGTGGAGCCGCCTGGTGGAGGGATGGTGGTGGAGCAACCATGGGGGTGGTGGTGGAGCCGCCTGGTGGTGTGGAAATGGGGATGCCATGGTGGGGTGGGAGCAATGGAACCAAATGATGGTTGGGCTGTTGTGGGACTATCTGGTGCTGGGGATATCAGTGGAGCCAGCTGGTGGAGAGGGGTATCAGTGGCGCTACCTAATGGGGGTAGGGGTTGCAGTGGAGCCACCTGGGGCTAAATGTAAGAGCCATTCTTTATCGGGCGCGGAGGTAAGGGCGGCCGGCGGGGTAGCTATCGTCGGTGTCCATATATGTGTCACGGGCAATGTATGTTGCCAAAGCGCGTCATTGTTAGCTACCCCGTGCGTTATTTATAGATTTGGGGGGGTCCCCCTGGGAATGTACCCGGCCATCGTAGTAGGAGTCGGGAGGGGCCACCCCCTTCCTCCCCCCCCCCACTCCTCAGTGTGTGACTCTGTGTCTCTGTGTTTCTGTGTGTCTGTGTGTGTGTCTCTGTGTGTGTGTCTCTGTGTGTGTCTGTGTGTGTCTGTGTGTGTGTCTGTGTGTGTGTTTCTGTGTGTGTCTGTCTCTGTGCGTGTCACTCTGTGTTTATGTGTGTCTGTCTGTGTGTGTATGTCTGTGTGTGTGTCTCTGTGTTTCAGTGTGTCTGTGTGTGTATGTGTCTGTGTGTGTCTCTGTTTGTGTCTCTGTGTGTCTGTGTGTTTCTGTGTGTGTCTCTGTGTGTGTATCTGTGTCTGTTTCTGTGTGTCTGTGTGTGTGTCTCTGTGTGTGTGTCTGTGTGTGTGTATCTGTCTGTTTCTGTGTGTCTGTGTGTGTGTCTCTGTGTGTGTGTCTGTGTGTGTGTCTCTGTTTGTGTCTCTGTGTGTCTCTGTGTGTGATTCTGTGTCTGTGTGTGTGTGTGTCTCTGTGTGTGTCTCTGTGTGTATGTGTGTCTGTGTGTGTGTCTCTGTGTCTGTGTCTCTGTGTGTCTCTGTGTGTGTCTGTGTGTGTGATTCTGTGTCTGTGTGTGTCTGTGTGTGTGTCTGTGTGTGTGCCTGTGTGTGTCCGTGTGTGTGTCTGTGTGTTTCTGTGTGTTTCTGTGTGTCTCTGTGTGTATGTGTGTGTGTCTGTGTGTGTGTTTCTGTGTCTCTGTGTGTGTGTGTCTCTGACACAGACACACACACAGCAACAGAGACACAAAGACACAAAGACACACAGAGACACACACAGACAGACAGAGAGACACAGAGTGACACATACAGATACAGAGACACATGCAGAGACACACACATAGACACAGAGACACACGCACATACACAGAGACACACACAGACACACACAGACACACACACAGAGACACAGACGCAGAGATACACACACATACACACACAGACACAGAGACACACACAGAGACACACACACACAGAAACACATACAGAGACACACACACAGACAAAGAGACACAGACAGACACACACAGAGACACAGATACACACACATACACACACAGACACAGAGACACATACAGAGACACACACAGACACACACACACAGAAACACATACAGAGACACACAGAGACACAGATACACACACAGACAAAGAGACACACACAGACAAAGAGACACACACAGAGACACACACACAGAGACACAGAGACACACACACAGAGACACAGAGATACACACACATACACACACACACAGACACATACAGAGACAGAGACACACACAGAGAGACACACACACAGAAACACATACAGAGACACACACAGAGACACACACAGACAAAGAGACATACACAGAAACAAAGAGACACACACACAGACACACAGAGGCACACACGCATACACACACAGAGACACACACATAGACAGAGACACACACACATACACAGAGACACACACACAGACATAGAGACACAGACACAGAGACACAGACACAGAGACACACACACAGAGACACACACAGAGACACACACACAGAGACACACACACAGACACAGAGACACACACACAGAGACACACACACAGAGACACACACACACAGACACACACACAGAGACACACACACAGATACACTGTTGACTCGCCCACTAACACCGACGGTAAACAAGGCATCCGTAGGGGTTAGTGAAGGCGACGTTAACCCTCGAGGCGGTAGCCTAACCCGCGCACATACATTGACACTTTGGCCTCTAACCGGGGAATTCCGCACGACGCGTAGGTTACGAGCCCTACCCCGCCCTCATACATTTGGCCCCTGGTGGAGAGGGGTATCAGTGGCACTACCTAATGGGGATAGGGGTGGCAGTGGAGCCACCTGGTGGAGAGGGGTATCAGTGGCGCTACCTAATGGGGGTAGGGGTGGCAGTGGAGCCACCTGGTGGAGAGGGGTATCAGTGGCGCTACCTAATGGGGATAGGGGTGGCAGTGGAGCCACCTGGTGGATAGGGGTATCAGTGGCGCTACCTAATGGGGATAGGGGTGGCAGTGGAGTCACCTGGTGGAGAGGGGTGTCAGTGGCGCTACCTAATGGGGATAGGGGTGGCAGTGGAGCCACCTGGTGGAGAGGGGTATCAGTGGCGCTACCTCATGGGGGTAAGGGTGGCAGTGGAGCCACCTGGTGGAGAGGGGTATCAGTGGCGTTTCCATGGTGGGTATATGGGGTGGCAAAAGAGCCACCTGGTGGAGAGGGGTGTCAATGGCGCTACCTGGTGGGTATAGGGCTGGCAGGGTGATGCGCTTATAAAATGGTGGATCAGCTTGTTTTTTGTTGTCTCTTTTCTCTTTTCTCTTTTCTGTGCAGTTAAACATGGAGGCAGTGTGGTGAGGTGTAGAAGTGTGTGAATAACACGCTATGAATTCACCTTCCTAGATGAGTTTGGACAAACGCGCTATTACCACAACCACGTGTCCTCATTGCCCCTTCCCGACCGCCATCCCCCCCGCCCCTCCCACACACACCGCGCTCCCCCTCGCCCTACTCCCCCCATCCCCGCTTCCCCTCCGCAGCCTAGGCAGGGCGCGCTGACATTTCGCGCGTGTCGGCCGGCGGGCCTGTTTTATTACAGGGTGTGCGGGCGACGCACCGCGGCGCATTGCGGCGCATTGCGGCGCATGGCTGTGCGCCGGGTACAGGCGACCAGCGGCTCGGCGGGCGGCGCATGGCGCATGGCCGGCGCGCGCCGGTTGGGAGTGGCCAATTCTGTCGGGCGGGTTAATCCCGCCGTCGAACCGTGAAATCCGTCTGAAGTGAATTGCGGGGAACCGCAGCGCTTACCGCGGCCGGAAGCGGTGCGCGCAGCCGCGGCAGCACTGTGATTACCGGACGCCCCGCCCCCCCCCCCCCCGTCTCCCCTCCCCGTCCTCCTCCCTCCTCCCCCCGACAATTACAGCCCCGGCTCGCCCTGCGCCGAGTGCGGCGCCATTACTGGGTTGGCGGGCGGGGCTTGCGTCTCTCTCTCTCTGGGCGCACAATTACACTTGGCTCGGCGTGCTCTAAACTAGGCACACTCCTCCGCTCCCAGCCCGGCCTCCAATAAAGCGCCTACAGATTTAAGCCGCCAGGGGGCAGCGCCACCAATCCCGTGCCGTCATCACTCAGTTTTACTTGATATAATTTAAGAATGCTGGCAGCGGCCACTCCGCCCTATGCCAATAGACGAGATCACCGTGCCGAGTGCGCATGCGCTGAAAACGGCGTTGGCAGCAAAGCAAAGGCGTACAGCCATTGAGTTTGCAGATATGCGGATGGGCAAAACTTCGATTTTATTCAAAATTAATAAAAATACATAACAATTTGGCACAAACATGGATGGAAGGATGAAATATAGCAATATAATGAATATGTTTAAGACACAAATGTCCATAATTAAGCATTGTGAGCTAAGCAACATACAATTTCAGTCAATTTATAGGCTGATGTTTACATCACCATTGATTAGCCATAAGTAATTCTTGTTCTAAATATTAAATTGTCAAATGTCTCAACAAAAACTTGTTTCAAAGAAATATATAACCAATATCTGATTAACCCTACTCATTTTCTATTTCTACATATGTCATTAGCCATAGGATATAAATAAAAACATGAATAAAATAAGTAAAACTGACTCTGGCTATGGCTCCAACACTAGTTTGTGCCCAGATTTGTCTAAATCTAAATGCACATGGCATAAGATGTGCTGATTATATTGATGTAAATGCAATGCTGGATAAAAGATTAATATCTTAATTTATTATATATATTTTTTTAGGTAGTGTTCTATGTTTCAACCAAGAGCTGAGATGAGCTGAAACTAGCACATTTCATAACTGCATCCAGTGTATTAGCATGTGCCATGTGCTTCTTGTGGGTTTGTTTTGCTTTGATCATCACACAATGCACCGTGCCGCTGGAACGATGATGTAGACTATAGCTGAGCGTAGTAGCCCTTGTCCTTTGTGTATGTGTATGACTATGTGTGTGTGTGTGGGTGGGGTGCCACTTGTAATGGTAGGTAGGTTGGTTGGTTGTTGGAGTTTTACATCCTAGCAACATCTAAGGTCATATCAGGATGGGTACCGACTTGTGACAGTGCACACTCGTGGTGACTTCATAGTGAGGCCCCACTGGGAAATCAGGCCGCTGGCACTATGACCCGTTATCCCACTCAGTCACATTATCCTGACACTGAGCTAACCAGTTGTTAGCCCTATTTTTTTTTATTAAAGCTAAGCACCAGGCTAGGAAGCGACAAGCATAAATTTTATAAGTCATTGGTTTGACTCGACCGGGAACCGAACTCCCAACCATCCGCACGCGAGGCCCACGCTCTACCGATTCGGCCACAGGCACAGTGTAATGGTAGGGAATCGGTGGGCGTAGGCCAATCCGCAGGAAAATAATGAATAATGGAACGGTGGGGGTGGCAAGGGGTACGGGGGAGGGGAGGGGTGGGGGGGGGAGATATGGGCAAGCCGGCCAATAGACCCCTTTCAATGTTTACAAATATCGTGTATGCACGCGCAGCTTGGCTGCAGAACGAAGGCACACTGCCATTGAGTTTGCTGATATGCGCAGTGCAAAATGTTAGTTTTATTCAAAATTAATAGAAATCCAGAACCCGAACCCTATCAATTTAATATAATCTGTTTCTTAAGCATGTTATCTGTTTGTCTGCCAAGCGGTTTGTGTCTAGGTGGTGTGGTTTTAGAGATATTTCATTTTTTCTGTAAGATGATTGCTCATGGCCATTGACAATGCATTGAGTTTGCCGAGACGCACAGTGCAAAATGTCAATTTTATTCAAAATTAATAGAAATGCAGAACCTGAACTTTATAAATTTAATATAATCTGGTCGGTAAACATGTTATCTGTTTGTGTGCCAAGCTGTTTGTGTCTAGGTGGTATGGTTTTAGAGCCATTTCACTTTTTTTGTATGAAGATTGCTCATAGCCATTGAGTTTGCAGTGTGACAGTGTGTCGTCCTGCACCTAAGCAGCACACACACTGTCCTAAATACCCATGCTGACGTCATACGAAATAGGTCTATGCTTGTGTACATTCACTCCGATGTAATGCCCTAACAACCCGCCCGAACAGCGCCCCCCCCCCCCCACCCCACCTCACTGGTGACCCGCTTGTGTCTTCAATTATCGCCCATCAACGAGGCCTGAGGTTGTTTGGCAACATGTCACAAACAAAGTACTCACAGTGTTCAACACACCAAGCCCCATCAATGCACGCGCTGTTTGTTCTAAAGCTAAGATTCCATATATGCGGCATGCCAATTCGAATACGCCATGCGGCATAGATATTGATGCGACTTTCTAGCTTTCTTTCTACAAATTTGTGAAGCAAAATCAAAGTCCCTGTTGTTTTCTATGGCAAATGGGGCAGCATTCGCATTCACACCGATCAGTACATGGACTGATCCACTTTCTGCATTTGCATTCGCATTCGCATTCACATTTGCATTTGCATTTGCATTCGCATTCGCATTCATATTCGCATTCAGACATATACGGAGGCACCACTGGTCATTTACATGCTTTCCTTTTTTCCCCGCGTTTGCATTCGCATACCGCATATATGGAATCTTAGCTTAAAGCTGCATAGTCCGATGGAAGCATCAAATTTTCAAAACCAAAGCAGTGTTATCTAGATTTGATTCTATATATTCAACGTAGATACTGATGAACTTATTATGGAAGCGCTCAATAAGTCAATTTAATAGAAACTGTTACACCTGAAGTCTATGGTGTCACAATTTTGGCGTGCTTGACAAAATTAATTTGGCATCTTTTGATGTCAAATATCTCAAAAAGTTAACCACATAAAATAAAAGTTACTTAAAAATAGGGGAAAGTAGATTATAATGAGTAACAAAATGTATTTTTCTCAGAAAATGGCAGAAACTCAAAAGCATCGGACTATGCAACTTTAATATAATGCATCCTTCTGCAGCTGGAGTCGATGGAACAATCAACTATTTGGTAGCCCGTCCTGATATGACCTTATATGTTGCTAGAACGTAAAACTCCAACAACCAACCAACTATTTGGCAGTCATGAATGTATTTGGCAAGTAACTGGTTAGTTCAGTATCAGCATAATGTGTGGGATAGCGGGTCATGGTGCCGGCGGTCCGGTCTCCCAGTGAGGCAGTACTATAAAGTCGCCATGAGTCGGTACCCGTCCTGATATGACCTAAAGCTAGGATTCCTTACACGCGGTATGCGGCATGCGGTATGCGGCATGCGGCATGCGATATACGAACGGTTTGGGTCCTTTCACCCACACCCACACCCACACACACACATAGTGTCAGGTTTCTCTAACACTGTTGTCTATGGGCATTCGCATTCGCATGCCGCACCGATCGCTACATGGACCGATTCAGTATTCGCATGCCGCATGCCGCATACCGCGTGTAAGGAATCACCCCCATGGACTTAGATGCTTTTCGATTTTTTGCCGCATTCGCATACCACATACCGCGTGTAAGGAATTCGCCCTTTAGATGTTGGTAGAACATAAAGCGACAACAAACAAACTTGACGAGTTAATCGATGCCCTGCGAAATAGGAAGATTGAAATCCACGGATGGAGTGAGAGGAAAGCCCCTGTCACACATCACCGGATTGAGCAACGGACAGAATTGTCTAGTCCGGTGGTGATAAGTATCAAAATGTATTCAAATGTGTCAGATTGTTGCGCTATTGGGTAAATGGCCACCGGACGAACAGACATGAAATGGACATGAAACGGACATGAACGGATATCCAACGGATGAAACAAACTCAAAATGGACAAGAACCGTAGACGTCAGTCCAGCGGCATCCGTTCCTCGTTTTGTGCATGTTCAAAACTTGTACGGACACAAACCGGACATTGTTCGTTTTCTGTCCGTTTCCCCCAATCCAGTGAGGTGTGACTGGGTCTTTAGTGCATCTGTTATTTCATCTGTTCCCATAATACTTTGCATGATTCTCCAGAATGACGCATTTCCTGCTGCAGTCGGCTGCTTTTAAAGCTGCATAGTCCGATGGAGCGTCACATTTTCAAAACCAAAACAATGCACTAGATTTGATTCTATATATCTGACTTAGATACTGATGCACTTATTCAGCAATTGTCGCCCCATAGAAGGGGATACTGAGCCAATTTAATAGAACCTGTTAATGCTGAGGCCTATGGTGTCAGAGTTATGGCGTGTTTGCCAAAACTAATTTGACATGTTTGCATTTCAAATATCTAAAAATTTAGCCATTTAAAATAAAAGTTACTTCAAACTAAAGTCAGGTATATTATAACAATCAATTTAATATATTTATCTCAGAAAAATTATAGAAACACGGAACCATCGGGACTATGCAACTTTAAGTTTATGTGCTATTAATGTTATACGACATGAGGAAGCGTGAATAAAATAGTCAATGAAATCAAACTAAAGCGGAACCTTTTGTTGGCCAATGCTTGTTTCTGCATACACTTTACACAGATGGGGGCGCATTTAAAAATCTGGTCACGTGATTTGACCATGTATTTTTGTTGTGCATGACTATTTTATGTATCAAGAGTTCAGGTGCAAAACCACGTAAACGCCAATCCAAAAATGAAGATAAACATTGAAATCAATCCTGCATAATGTTTATTTTGTCATATTCCTACTTTATTGTTCATTGCACCATAACCATTATGATCATATGAAAAGTGGAATTAGTGAGAATTAAAATTATTTTCAAGGAAAGAATCTTTGATTTAAACTACACATTTGGATTGGTGTTTACATGGCTTTTGCACTTTAACTCTTCAAATATTAACATAATATTTCAGAAAGATCAATTGAATTTCACTTAGAATATATATATATAGTTGATTAGCTCGAGGCTAGTAGATAAGAGATTAATTTGTGCAGCACCATTAGACTAAAACTGATGATCTGAGGGTTTCTTCCCTTCACTGCGTGACGTCACACAGGGAAGGAATGGGTGGTCTTTATAAATTATATAGGTTATAGATATACTCAATAGGCGTCAAAGTGATCTTAAGTGATAGTAAAGTTTGCACTACTTTCAAAGTTTCTAAACATCCCCTGACCCATGTTACTCTAACAGCTGATGAGGGTAGTTGAGGCTGAATGATGGTAATAACCCAAGTTTAACGACTGAGACTGTAGGACCATATTTAGCCCTTAACTAACAGGCATGCGCTTTCTTCGGTTTTAACCGGAAGTGCACTTTTTTTTCTGTCCGCCGAAACCAGAATTCCGTTTTCTTTTTAAATTCCGTTTTTTTTTCTGGCCACCAAAACACCTCTGAAATACACTATTTGCATCACTCTCACGACTCAGTGGGATGCTGTGTGTCTCCACGATAACCTAAAAACAATTTCAGGTTTTTTTTTCTGCACCCAGTCACATGCTTGAACTAACTTCCGAAGAGCACGTTCTTCCATGCTATGCAACTTTTAACTACTCGCGGTTGATCATGGCAATTATGAATAAGTAAAGTTGCGAATAGGTAAAGTTCTGTTAGTCTTGTTCCTGTCGTCTTTAATTAGGTATCCCAAGTGCCTTGCCAATCCACCAATAATCTGTGTGTGGAGGCTTAAAATTCATCATTTTCAATCTGTTGGTGTGTTCTAAGTTTTTCACCAATTGAAATAAAACCTAAAGCAAAATAAAGCTTCATATTTCTTCTTTCTAATAGTACCATCTACATTAGCATATGCCTTTGATCAGCTACAGAAAATCAATGCTTTGTCAAGTCCATTTATGTAGAAAATCACCTTTTGTTTCAACTAACTTATGCATGAAATTTTACACTGCTTCTTCAAACCTCTGATGCCCATTCACCAGAGCTAGCATCATCATGCCAATGATATCATTTTGTTGCCAATACTACAGGCCATATAGTCATATTTTGTCCTTGAATAAATTCTTTGTCCATCTATTTTAAATTTTAATTTAAAATGTTCAATTAACCACCATTTCGGAACCGAATAATGGATAACTTCGGGTTTTACATGAAAATAAAGATCCTTTTTTTCTTAAAATAAAGAAGTTACTCATGATTCTTAGCAATGCACGGTGTGAAGGTGTAAATTTGAGACAAAATAAATGTTGGCTCTACTTAAGAATTGAATGCTAAAGTTGTTATGCAATGTGCCAGTTGTTATGCAATGTGCCATAAACACACTGCCCACACACACACAGGGTTTGAAAAAAACATTCATATCTATCAAATTGTATTGTATGTAACGTAAACAGAAAGAGCATGTTGAAGGTAGTACAGTGTGAAAATTTCATGCAATTATCTTGTACGGGTGCTTTTCTGTACCAAATAAGCCTGTTCAAAGTTGGGCATTTCCTTTTACCGGATTTTATCACTTGTCAAATTGAGCTCTGGACCATTTTAAACCTATTTTTTTAAGCTTTTCCCAAGCATATGTAGTCCTGAAAAAAAATAGCAATGACAAGACTCATCAGTAGGTTAGGGATAAATCAGAATAATTTAATATGGGTGCCAATTTTTTCCACAACCAAGCACCCAAAAGTGGTCCAAAGCAAAATTTGGAAATTGGTGAAATTGAGGAAATTGTGATTTCACGCATTTTTGAAGATGTATAATCTTGAAATGTAACCACATCAGACCCCTGGATCTTTGTATTCTCATTGTATAGGCCATGGATTTGAAGGAAAAAATACAGAAAGTCTGATAGGGTGGTTACTTTTAATTCTTGGGGCCATCAAAAATGCTATCTTTTTAGTTTTGGGTGACCCAATTAAGTAACAACCTAAAAAAGTCCATATCTTCTTTAATATTAGAGCGATTTTCACGAATGAAGTGTCATTTTATTTCAAATTAAATATACTAACAGGTGAAATCCATTAAATCAAACTCCAAACTATTTTTGAAAATCACTTGGGATACCTACTTTAATTCAGGTCAAATAGTGCGATAAAGGCATAATTTAAACAGATTATCTAGATTTGAACCTCTATATCCAACGTAGATACAGGTCTGCCTATTAAGCCTTTGTTGATTCATAGAAGAGGTTACTAAGCCAATTTAATAGCACCTGTTAGTGTTACTGCTGAAACCTAGTTTTTTTACATGGTGTTCTCTGTGGCGGAGTGGTTGGAGTGTCTGACTTTTTTCTAGGTCGGACTCCTAATCTGAAGGTCAGTGGTTCGATTCCCCGTGCCCCAACCTCTGCCAATTTGGATTTCCACCACTTTGTATAACTTACAGTGTCATCAAAGGCCGGTTGCTCTCATACCATGTCTATGTGGTGTGGGAGGTTAAAAATCCCTTGGGTCAGTAAACGTGTAGGCTCGGGCTTTCTATCGACAAACTGTCTAATGGTGAAAACAAGTCTATTCAGACTTATCCATGATCGGCAGTATAAATCTTCAAGAGAAAAAAAGTACACCAACATTATTTTGGCATGTTTACATTTCAAATAGCTCATATTTGAGTTATCTTACAGCAAAGTTAATTGAAACAAATGTAATATAGATTATAATTATCAACCTAATATATTTATGTCAGAAAGTAACGAAACCCGAAAACCATTGGGTTATGTAACTCTAAGGCCTGAACCCCGCCCCCCGCCCACCCCCCCCCTCCCCCCGAAGAGCAGTAACCGTCTATGCATGATGATTCCGGAAGTGACCTAATCCTGGTTCTGGAACACCACACAAAAGCATTATTGGATCGGTTGGATCGGATCAATCGACTTAATGGTCTGATTCTTGACCTTTGTTCTGCAATGTCAACACCGGTCCATCTCTCAGTTCGGACTATTGGACTCGGTGGGGGGGGGGGGGGGGGTTATGTCCCACTCCCAGAAGTAACACCGATGTCCTACTACATGTACTGGCATATTATCGCCCGAGTCGACTCGCTATCTGGAGTTATTATTGGTCTGATTAGATTTGTGTCAGCGCAGCATCCAGATAAAAAAAAATGTAATACCAGAAATGGAGAGAACAAATCCCACATTGTGATGATAGTATCATGAAGATGGTAACTATTACAAATATGGAAACTAGCCCTCCTAAGTACTAAGGAAATCCGAATGACGATCACCATATGGCGCAGTCGGTCTGGGTATCTGTATTTCCACAAACAAAAGCAAAACAGGCCAGGCCACGGTCAATCATCGGATTCACCCTGAAATACAAAATGGCTAAGCATACAACACAACCATCCCACCTAGCCGCAGTCCTGACGGGTCCGAGTGTGTTCTAGCACACTGGTGTACTATCTAAGGACAGGGCGTGGGTGAAAGGATGCTGTAACAAACCACAAAAGGGACGGGATCCTCTCCCGCAGGCCTGTATGTCATCCGGGTAGATGTACATCGTAGGCTAAGGTATCATACTCATATTAGGGAAAAAAAACTTTGAAAAATACAAAAAAACTAATATAGAAACTACTAACACCCAAAGCTCCAAACGGTTGGCCTGAGAAAGACGAGGTAAACACTCCTGAGTGCGGGACCAGACCAAAACAGTATCACAGCTGGCCAGCGTTGAAAACAAGCAACCTCACAGGAGCTTATACATTATGGACAGAATAAATAACTTGTCACCAAAAAAACGTGTCTTTTTTTTAAATGCGAAATATAGCGCCTAGACAGGTTTTGAACCCACATGTCTTGCCATTCCAGCACTGTCATCCTGACCATTAGGCTACCTATGCTCTCTGATTCAATCACTCTACCCACACCTACCTGTCTATGTGGCTACCTGCCTCACAGATCAATGCAGACTACTACAATGACATAGCGATGTTAGATTGATTAATTAATTTGGGGTTTTATGTCCCAGCACATGTACATAATGTTTTGATAGGGGTTTTAGAATCTTGTTTGTGCTATCGAGGGTTGCAGTTGGTTGGGTCTTGGAGTTTTATTTTCTGGCAACATCTATGGTTATATCATGATGGGTACCGACTTGTGACAGTGCGTACTCATGGCGGCTTTATAGTGTTGTCCAACTAGGAGACCAGGCTGCCAGCACTGTGACCTGATATCCCACTCAATCACATTATCTTGACACTGAACACACCAGTCCTTGCCCTATCCTATTACTGCCGAGCGCCTGGCTAGAAAAAGACAAGTATCAATTTTTAAGTCATTGGTTTGACTCGGCCAGAATAACCTTTCTTCATCCTTCAGCCTTCCAAGGTCAACCCCCCCCCCCCCCCGCCACCCGTCACTTCTAAGTCAACCTTCCTCTCTCCAACCCTCAACCCCACCATCCCGTTCTGCCCTCTCAGCACTGTCCCCATCTCCATCCTTCTCTGACCTGATTTACCACCAACCTCCCTTCCCTCCTCACTCACTGCCTCCTTTTGGCCACGCGTCACCCTTCTATCTCCACCCCACGATGCCCCCCCCGCCCCCCACGCCCGCCCCCACGCCCACACGCACACCACCGCCAACTCCTGCTGGTCTTTCCTGACACCCTCCTTGGATCCCTGTCCACTGTGCACGCTGCGTCGCGCATCCTCCTGGATGCACCGGAAGTGACGCGGAGGGCCATCAGCGTCTCCTCCACAAGGAGCGAGGGCATGCCGGACCCCCCCCCCCCCACACACACTTATCATCCTGGCGGCTGGCAGCAGCGCGGAGAGTGGGGGGTGGGGGGGGGGGGGTCAGGAGGGGCCACGCGCATGGTGTGTGACTGGGAATGTGTGGGCGTACTGGGAGTGGAGGTGTGTGTGTGTGTGGGGGGGGGGGGGGATGGAAGGTTAAACCCCGACATCTAGCGGAGAGACAAGCACGGGCGTCCCAAGAACCCCAGCGTCCCATCGCGCTGAAACGCGCTGTTATCTGTGACGCGCCAGACAGGAAGTGTTCACCGCGCCCGCGCCGGGAGTGTCACTCACGGCCGCCGGGCGGAGCTGTAAGCTGCAGGAAGTAGCGGGTTGAGGCTGCGACTTCTTTGGTGCTGATTCCGGTGTGCATTTACGCAGCCTCACAATGCGGCTCGTGCCCGCCAAGTTACCCAGAGATCAGCCGTCGGCCTCAGGGGGACTGTACAGTCACACCGTGGTATGGAGCCACCCTGAATAGAAGCTCACGGAAATATGCCAGTGCGCCCTAGTGAGAGCCACATACCTCCACAGCTAGCGTATCAACCCCCCAGGCACGAGTGTCTGACGGCGCTGCAATAGGTCATAGAAAGTCAACTGCAGCTTTCTGCAGGTTAGCTACAGATCAGCTGTAGGTCCGTTGCAGGTCAGCTGCAAGTCATCTGTAAGTCAGCTGTGGGTCAGATATAGGTCAGCTGTAGGTGATCTGTAAGGCAGCTGCAGGTGAGCTGCAGGTCAGATATAGGTTATCTGTAGGTCAGCTGTAGGTCAGCTGCAGGTCAGCTGCAAATTAGCTGTAGATTAGCCTCAGGCCATCTGTAGGTCATCTGTAGGTCATCGGTAGGTCATTTGTAGGTCAGCTGCAGGTCAGTTGCAGGTCAGATATAGGTCAGCTGCAAGTCATCTGCAAGCGAGCTACAAGTCAGCTTCAGGTCAGCTGCAGGTCAGCAGTAGGTCAGCTGGAAACCATGCCATCAGCACCATGATCCAATATCCCACTCAGTCATGTTATCCTGATACTGCGCTAACCAGTCCCTTTTCCTATCCTATCATTGCCAAGCGCCAGGCTAGGTAGTGACAAGTAGAAATCTTGTAAGTGATTGGGTTTGACTTTGCCCAGGATCTTCCACACGGGAAGTCACTGCTCAAACACGGTGGCCAAATGAGTAGAGTGTCCGCCTCTTGTTTTGGGAGATCGGGAGATCGGAACTCATAAATTCGTGGGTTCGAATCCTGGTCGAGTCAAACCAATGACTTAAAAATGTATACCTTTCACTTCCTAGCCTGGTGCTCAGCATTATTAGGATAGAGCAAGGACTGGTTGGCTCAGTGTCAGGATAATGTGACTGAGTGGGATATCAGGTCATGGTGCTGGCAGCCTAGTTTCCCAGTGGGGTAGCACTATAAAGTCACCATGAGTGCGCCCTGTCACAAGTCAGTACCTGTCCTGATATGACCTTAGATGTTGCTAGGATGTAAAACAACAACAAACAAACAACAAATCTTATTCTTAATGTGGCTGTCACACTATGACGACAAGCCTCGACGACAGCCCAGCGACAGCGACTTCGGGTCTGTCGTCGAGTGTCGTCGGGTGTCGCCTGATTGTCGCCTGACTGTCGCCTGATTGTTGCCGCGACACCTCCGCATGACCTCCATTTTCTCGCCTGTCGCCGGATTGTCGTCGGCGTTTTGGACATGTTGAAAAACTTCGACGACAGGCGACGACAGCCGATGTCGCGGCACTGTCACGGCACTGTCGCGGCACTGCCGCGGCACTGTCACGGCACTGTCGTCATCTACTCATCAAAGAGTCGGAGGTGTCTACCGCTATCATGTGTGTCTCTGTGTGTGTGTCTCTGTGTTGTGTCTCTGTGTGTGTCTCTGTGTGCGTCTCTGTGTGTGTCTGTGTGTGTGTATCTGTGTCTCTGTGTGTGTCTGTGTGTGTGTCTCTGTGTGTGTGTCTCTGTGTCTGTGTGTGTGTCTCCGTGTGTGTCTCTGTGTGTGTCTCGGTGTGTGTCTCTGTGTCTGTGTGTGTCTGTGTGTGTGTCTCTGTGTGTGTGTCTCTGTGTCTGTGTCTCTGTGTGTGTCTCTGTGTCTGTGTGTTTCTCTGACTCTCAGTCTGACTCTCACTCTGACTCTCACTCTCAGTCTGACTCTCACTCTGACTCTCACTCTCAGTCTGACTCTCACTCTGACTCTCACTCTCAGTCTAACTCTCACTCTCAGTCTGACTCTGACTCTGACTCTGACTCTCAGTCTGACTCTGACTCTGACTCTCACTCTCAGTCTGACTCTCACTCTCACTCTCAGTCTGACTCTCACTCTCACTCTCAATCTGACTCTCACTCTCACTCTCAGTCTGACTCTCACTCTCACTCTCACTCTCACTCTCAGTCTCTACACAAATCACCCTATTCTAGCAACGGTCATCTATAAAATGGACCAACTGGCAACGGATGGGTATGACATCCACCTGTGCTGGGTTCCTGGCCATGCCGGCATACAAGGAAACGAACGAGCTGATCGGGCTGCGAAGAAGGCCCTGAACTGTGATCTTGAACCGTGTCTGATCCCTCACTCTGATCTGAAACCACTAATAGCTACCCACATAAAATCCAAATGGCAACATGAGTGGGATGAAAATATCAATAAACTTAAAGAAATTGAACCATCTGTGGGAAACCCACCACAGACCCATGCGCGAGGTCGGCGGGACCAAGTGGTCCTTAGCCGCTGCCGTATTGGCCACTCGTGGCTTACACATGCTTTTCTGCTCAAGGGGGAACCTCCCCCTGAATGTATTGGGTGTCAGTCCCCACTGACACTCAAACACATTTTACTCAGTTGTGTTGACTTTTTGGACCTGCGCCAACAATTCTACACTGCAGACAGTATGCGTGACCTTTTTACTAAAGTAGAACAACAAAACATTTTGGCCTTTTTGAGGGCAGCTGGTCTGTACCGCCTCATATAGTTCATTAAAACAATTGTTATCAATTAATTCTTTCATTTAAGAGACCAGACGGGATGGCCGAATGAGCTGGAGCGTCCGCCTCCCGTGCTGGTAGATCGTGGGGTCGTGGGTTCGGGCCATGGTCGAGTCAAACCAATGACTTGAAAATTGGTGCTTGTCACTTCCTAGCCAGGCGCTCGGCATTACTAGGACAGGGCAAGGACTGGTGTGCTCAGTGTCAGGATAATGTGACTGAGTGGGATACCAGGTCATGGTCCCGGCGGCCTGGTTTCCCAGTGAGACAGCACTATAAAGTCGCCAGGATGCGCACTGTCACAAGTCGGTACCCGTCCTGATATGACCTTAGATGTTGCTAGGACGTAAAACAACAACAAACAAACAACAAACAACACTCTCAGTCTGACTCTCACTCTCACTCTCAGTCTGACTCTGACTCTCACTCTCAGTCTGACTCTCACTCTCACTCTCACTCTCAGTCTGACTCTCACTCTCACTCTCAGTCTGACTCTCACTCTCACTCCCACTCTCAGAGACACAGAGACACACAGAAACACAGAGACACACACCCAGACACACACAGACACACAGAACCACAGAGACACACAGAGACACACACAGAGACACAGACACACACATAGAGACACACAGAGTCACACACACAGATACATACACAGAGACACACACACAGAAACACAGAGACACACACACAGAGACACACACAGACACAGAGACACAGACACACACATAGAGACACAAACAGAGACACAGAGTCACACACACACAGACACACACAGAGACACAAACAGAGACACAGACACACACATAGAGACACACACAGAGACACAGAGTCACACACACACAGACACAGACACACATACACTGTCGTCCCGCTGTCGTCCCGTCTGTCGTCCGTCTGTCGTCCGGATGTCGTCCGATTGTCGTCCAACTTAGCCCGAATTTGCATATGTCGTCGTGATTTCACAAAATCCCAGTCGCCGGGCTGTCGTCACCCCCTTGTCGTCCTAGTGTGACTGCTACCTAACCGATTTGGCCATCCCGTCCAGTCTCTGAAAAGCTACCACTTAGATGAGACGCCATGACGTCACGACACAGACGCCACGTCACAACGTCTGAGGATGTATTTAGCAGAGTAAGAGGCTTCGCCCCATTCATTACCAGAGGGGGTGGGGTGGGGTGGGGTGGGGGTGGGGGTGGAGAGCGCCCCACTCTCAGAGCTGCAGTTCACTCAGCTGAACCCACTGCTGTCAGGCCTATAAATAGACCTAAACAAATATCAGATTAATGGAAGTCTGTTTCGCCGTTGTAGGAATTTGATTTATTCAATCATGTTTTTCGCCACCTTGCCGACCTCTCCCACCCATCATCAGAGATATAAATGAAATGTGATGTCAGCAATAGTAGCACAGTAGTCTCCACTGACCTCTGAGGCAAGGAGCCACATAGCCAAGTAGGCATGAACAGGTTGATTGCATCAGGGAGCCTAGATAGCCTAATGGTTAGGATGCTGCCCCAGAATGGAAAGAAGTGTGGGTTTGAAGCCTGCTCTAGCTGCAACATTTCCCATTTTCATCACCCTCCACGATACTGGTGCTGTGACCAGGATCATGTACAAGCTACTCGGTTTATGCTTAGCCCCTCCCCGTCCCACCCCGCACCTCCCCATCACTCACCTCTCCGCCCCTCCCCGACCTTCCCCTGCCTTCCCCGTCCCTCCCCGTCCCTCCCCTCCCTGCTCCTCCCCTCCCTGCTCCTCCCTCCCCTCCCTGCCACTCCCCACTCCTCCCCACCCATCATCTCCCCTCCCCGCCACACCACTCCCCACTCCTCCCCACCCCACCCCTCCCCATCCCGTCCCTCCCCTCCTCGCCCCTCCTCGCTCCTCCCACCGCCCACTGAGCGCTCACCTGTGACGTGTCCCCGGGTCGCGGGTCCTGGGTCCCGGGTCGCGGATCGCCTCCCGGCCTGCTGGACAGAACCGGGCGCCGGGGGCGCGGTCAGCCGGAAAGCGTGCAAATAAACCATGCCGCTTTTAGCATGCTTTCTCCATTTAGTGCAGCGATGAGTTGGGCCCGGGAGGGGAGAGGGGCCGGGCGGAGGCGGGAGGCTGGCGGGGGGAGGCGGGAGGCGGGAGGCGGGCGGGCGGCGACGGGCGAGACCGATGGTCCTGCTGGTCGACATGTGCAGCAATCAGAGAGGATGCCCACACCCACAACCACACCCACAACCACACCCAAATCCACACCCACACCTACACACACACTCACTCACATTATCCTGACACTGAGCCAACCAGTCCTTGCCCTATCCTAATAATGCCAAGCGCCTGGCTAGGAAGTGACAAGTATACATTTTTAACTCATTGGTTTGACTCGACCAGGGTTCGAACCCACCATCCCATATTCTACCAACACGGGAGACAGATGCTCTAACTCATTCGGCCATCCCGTCTGGTTAGGTCTATAGAAGATTCCCACCACTAACCCACCCTCTGACGTCATGGAAAATAACAAATAGTGTGGGTAGCAGCACACTGTACAGCATGCTCAGTGTAAAAGGTCTATAGAAGATTCCCACCACTAACCCACCCTCTGATGGTAGTAGGATGAACGAATGCTGTGGATAGCAGCTCAGTGTGTAGTGTGGTCTGTGGGAAAGGTCTAGTACACGATTTCCACTGCCAGTCCACCCTCTGACGGCAGTGGCATGAACTAATGTTGCGGGTAGCAGCTCAGTGTGTAGTATGCTTTTTGAAAAGGGTCTTATAGTTCTATGGAAAAGGTTCAATAGACGATTTCCACTGCCAACCGACCCTCTGATGGCAGTGGGATGAACTGATATAGGTAGCAGCTCAGCATGCAGATAACTCTGTGGAAAAGGTTTGATCTCGTAATAGGCGATTTCCACCGCGAACCCACCCTCTGATGGCAGTGGGACGAACTAATGTTGTCAGCAGCTCACTGTGCATGCTCTGTAGAAAATGATCAATTGATAGATCTCCAGTAAATATATATATATATGCTGTACAAGACATTATATGAGTATAAAAAGGCCGGAAGCTTCCATCTGCTCCTCAGCCCTATCTCCTCCATCAGTCATCTACTGGAGGAGCCTGTCTGTTAACTCAGATCCGTTGGGGGGGGGGGGGGGGGCACCACCCGTCTGTGCACGCACCACAACCCCCCCCCCTACATACTCTCACTGTACCACCAGGTTTTTCTACTATTATATAGATATATAAAGTATTAATAAAATATCAATTTAAAAATCAAATAAAAACATCAAAAGCCGTCGTGACCGGGTTAGCTGTGGAACATCTGCTGCGGCCCTGAACTGCAAACAGACACCTGGCATTAGTGTGTGCTGGGGGTGGGTGGTTGGTTATTGGAGTGTTACCTCCTGGCAACATCTAAGGTCATATCAGGATGGGTACTGACTTGTGGCAGTGCACAATCATGGTGACTTTATAGTGCTGCCCCACTGGGAGACCAGGCTACCAGTACCATGACCTGTTATCCCACTCAGTCACATTATCCTGATGCAGTCCTTGTCCTATCCTATTAATGCCAAGCACCTGACTAGGAAGCGACAAGTATCAATGTCTAAGTCATTGGTTTGACCCGACCAGGGTTCGAACCCATGGGTTCGAATTCCACGATCTTACAAAACGGGAGACGGACGCACAAATCATTGGGCCATGGTGTCTGGTGGAGGGGGTGGAGAAAGGAGGAGTGGGTGGGGGGGGGTGGACAGTGGGAGGGGGGAGGTGGGTAGCGGGCAGGGGGAGGTTGGCAGGGGGAGGGAGGAGGTGGGCAGGGGGCCCTCCTCATACCGGGCTCTC
The DNA here is from genome assembly GCA_030323885.1 of Branchipolynoe longqiensis. Classification (NCBI taxonomy): domain Eukaryota; kingdom Metazoa; phylum Annelida; class Polychaeta; order Phyllodocida; family Polynoidae; genus Branchipolynoe; species Branchipolynoe longqiensis. Next base: position 65,786 of record JASIRB010000073.1, on the reverse strand, counting down.
CTGATTCATGGTGTCGCGCCACCGAAAACCAGCGGCCGGACAGCCTCGCCTTGGTATCTCCTCTGCGCTACTAGAGAACGCTACGTGGTTGCGCCATGTCGCCACTAGGGGGCGTCTCATCAATTCGGCTAAGGCCACTTATCACGTGACCTCCCTCCTGGACTGCCCATGATGCAGCGCGAGTATTAATCAAGTGTCAGAGCTAATGACGCGAGAGGGCCGAGCGTCGCTGCCCGCCGCCGGGTGGCGCTGTGCTCGACTTTCAGCCACTGACCTGATGGGCGCGCAGCACCCACCCCCCTCCCCAACCCCACCCCCTCATCTCTTCCTCGTCTCCCTCTCCCCCTCCTCTCTCCCCCACCCCTCTCCCCGTCCCCATTTCCCCATGTCCCTCGTCCTCCCCTCTCCCATCCTCCTCTCCCCTCTCCCCTCTCCCCTCTCGCCTCTCCCCTCTCCCCTCCCCTTTTTCCATTGTCCATCCTCCTCCCATTCACCTCTTCCTTTGTTGGTTTATTGGAGTTTTATGTCCTGGCAACATCTAACGTCATATCAAGACCGGCACCAACTTGTGACAGTGTGCACTCATGGTGACTTTATAGTGCTTCCCCAATGGGAGAACAGGATGCCTGCATCATGACCTGATATCCCACTCAGTCACATTGCATAGAACCTGTTACTGCTGAACGCTACAGGGTCAGAGTTTTGACAAGCATGCCAACATTAATTTATCATATTTAGACTTCAACTATTGCCCAAGTTAGTCATTTTAAAGCGAAATTACTTTAAACTAAATTGAGGTAGATAACGATCAACCTAATAATATATTTATCTCATAAAAAAAATGACAGAAACGCAAAACCATCGGACTATGCAACTTTAATAAGTGCACAAGTATCTAAGTCGGACGTGTAGAATCAACTCTAGATAAGTGTTTTAGTTTAGAGAAATCGATGTTTTCATCTGAACTATGCAGCTTTTGCGCGACCACAGATAAATCAGCGACAAGCAGCGCCGAAGTGGCAATTCTCGAAACTATTAACCATCATGGCAATACATGATTTCCGCGACTAGTATGACACCTAGTGATAGGCAACAACACTCATATTGTGGGTCGATAGTGTGTCACTGTGTTGTTTTACACTGATGATCGAGCTTTTCAATCAATCAATCAATCAATAGGATACAGCTATAATCATCAAAACTAATTAAAAAATGGTAAGTATGTTTTCTCTATTAATCCACATTTGTGCCGAAAAGACTGTGTCAGTTGACTGAAGCCAGTGTTAACAGAGCCTCAATTGCCTCTCCACAGACTCTGTGACACCTAAGTCCAGTCTGGATTACGCTCTGCGCATGCATTACGGAAATGATGTATTGCGGCTAGTTATATGAGGAAATCGATGTTTGTCACTGTGAACTGGCGCGGAATGCCTACTAAAGTACTGAGAAGGTCGTCACGTGTAATAAGGTACCAGCGCGGGCTATGTCGCCCACAATAATCGAAGCGATATTAAGGCCGCCGCCGCATCCACAGCTTTATTGCCATTGTCGCTGTACTTTCACTCGGCTTTTGGGTTTAATTTGACCAGAATTTCACTTATTGAGTAAGTTATGCTTCTAAATAAGATTATTTCAACCCTCGAGTGAATATTCATGGTTCTAAATAACATAATTAGATCGTAGTAGAGACTATTCCCACACACTTGATATTAAAGTGAACTGCTTCTATCCAACCATGATGGCCGACTAGGCACTGGTCACGTGGTGCTAATCGTTTGACGCAAATCCTCAATATGGCGACATATGTTTAGTAAATGCTCCAGTATCTAAATTAGATATGGGTCGCTCTCCTGAAAACTGGTCAGCATGGGATGGGATTTTAAAACATCATTTTAAAAACTTCCTACTTATTTTTTTCCTTATACTTTTCATATTCATGTTCAGATTTGATGTAAGAAATAATGGAAATAAAATAAACTGTGTGCAACTTTGGTCCTTTTAGTTATGAAGTGTTTTTGTACCAAAAAAACTCATTTTACAGTCAGCCATTTGTAACATGACATATGGGAAATGGCTGAATCCTTACTAACATATTGTATTGCATTGATATATCAAACAAAACAGTTCCCAAATCAAAAAGGAAGTATTTATTATCACGGATTATTGTACATTATTCAGTGAATAAAGCATGGCTGGGAATTACTTCTTTTTATCAATATAAGCATTACATATTTCTGTATATTATGCCATGATTAATATGCTTCTAAATTTGAAATTATTTAATTCTGCTTAGATTTTTTATTAAGCAGACTGTGTGGTGTCATAAACATGTGTTACATCTGAGCAACACATGTTATACTGCCATAAGACATAGCTTAATCATGGATTACACCTTTATTTTTTATCTCATCAATTTATATTTTTACATAGATGTAAAGGGGAGATTTCCAGCTTTCATGTCCAACCTAAAAAATGTAAAAAATTCAAATATTAGATTTTCACTCGCCATGTGACACTTCTGGCCAGTTTTGAGGAGAGTGACCTATTACATGTAGAATCAACGCAACTTGGTGCTACTTGAAGCCCCATCCTTCACTATAGGCCCCCTTAACACATTAAACCCACTTTAAACCCACATTAAACCCATATATGGGTATAACCACATGCCTCCTGATGACCAACTCTTGGTAGACTAATGCCTAGTCCACACCTACCATTTGTGTGCACCCACCTACCGTATATGATCTAAAGCTGCCCGTTTCGCGCACAAAAATCACTAGGTGTACGCTCCCCGCGCAAACCTAGCGATTGCGATTCGCGACTAAAAACTCACTTTTAGGGCTAAAACGGGCCGATTACGATTGCGATTCGTGATTCGAAAAATGAATCGGCCTGTTTTCAGTTTTAAGCGGGACGGGTCGAGTCGCGAGTTTTAGTGCGCGAATCGTATACGGTAGGTGTGTACCAGGCATTATCACCATACAGTTGGTTCTAACGTAGATCGCAGTGAAATCGTCCTGTGAGATATTTTACACGAGATAAAATATGACTTCCGGTATCACAACCCTCGCCCACCTTCCGCCACCTTCCGCCACATCTGTAGCTGTGAGGTCTGGCATGCTGCTGGGTACCAGCTTCAGTCCTTCCTTGAGGGACCAGCGGAATGCTGAATGCCCCTTTACTCATAACCCGACGCAAGTTTCCGGCCGTTCGGCGCCGGTTCAAACGCGGCGCTGTGTACGGGGCGCGGTGCAGTACATCACGGGAACATATGGAGCGCCATCTTGTGAGCTGCTCGTGGTCAGTGGTGCTGAAAAACACATCGTTAACGCAGGGTCAGTCCCGCTAACAACCTGACCCCGGCGTGTGGCTTTGTGAAGCCTTTTGTTGGCGTACTAATGTTCCATGTTTCTGGACCACTGCGCCCGCAATGGGTGAGCATGGCGTATCTGCCCGGCTCCACAAAGGGGCAGGCGGTGGGGTCAGCGGGGGCGGAGGGGGCTGGAGGGCGGGGGGGGGGGGGCCTGGGAGGGAGCGGGGCGGTCGGGAGGGGGAGTGCTAGTCGGGGGCGGGGGTTGTGGCAGGGGCGGCCGAGGGGAGGGTTGGCCGGGGAGGGGTAGTGCTGGCCGGGGGCGGGGGTTGTGGCAGGGGCGGCCGGGGGGAGGGGCGGCCGGCGGGGGGGGGGGGGGGGTGCTAGCCGGGGGCGAGGGTTTGAGCAGGGGCGGCCGGGGGGAGGGTCGGCCGGGAAGGGGAGTGCTGGCCGGGGGGCGAGGGTTGTGGCAGGGGCGGCCGGGGGGAGGGTTGGCCGGGGGGGGGGGGGGCGGGGGAGGCGGCGGGTGAAGGTGGCCGGGGGGGGGGTTGGGGAAGGGCAGGCCGAGGGGAGGGTTGGCCGGGGGCGGAGGGGGGGTGGGGCAGTGCTAGCCGGGGCGCGGGTTGGGACAGGGGCGGCCGGGGGAAGGGCGGCCGGGGGGGGGGGGTGCTAGCGGGGGGCGGGGGTTGAGGCAGGGGAGGCCGAGGGGAGGGTTGGCCGGGGGCGGAGGGGGGGGGGAGCAGTGCTAGCCGGGGGCGCGGGTTGGGACAGGGGCGGCCGGGGGAAGGGCGGCCGGGGGGGGGGGGGTGCTAGCGGGGGACGAGGGGTTGGGCAGGGGCGCCGGGGGGAGGGTTGGCCGGGGGCGGGGGTTGGGGCAGGGGCGGCCGGAGGGAGGGTTGGCCGGGGGGGGGGGGGGCAGGGGAGGGGTGTTGATGTATATGGAGTGGTTCGGGGATTCATCTGCACTGCTACATAGACGCACCTGTCACCCCATCAGTTAGCATCCACACTCCATCTCCAGCACCACAAGCACCAGCACCACAGGCACCAGCACCACAAACACCAGCACCACAAGCACCAGCACCACAGGCACCAGCACCACAAACACCAGCACCACAGGCACCAGCACCACAAACACCACTACCAGCAGCAGCACAAACACCACAAACACCACTACCAGCACAAACACCACCACCACCAGCAGCACCACCCATGCACCCCCCACCAGCACCACATCACCATCTCCAGCACCACCCTCCCACGAGCACCAGAAACATCACTAGCAGCACAAACACCACCACCACCAGCAGTACCACCACCCACCCACCAGCACCACAAACACCACCACCGCAAACACCACCACCACCACCACCACAAACACCACCACCAACACAAACACCACCACCAGCAGCAGCACCACCCACCCACAATCACCAGTACCACAAACACTGCTACCAGCACAAACACTACCACCACCAGCAGCACCACCCACCAGCACCAAAAACACCACCACCACAAACACCACCAGCACCACAAACACCATCTCCAACAGCAGCACCATCACCACCAGCACCACAAATACCACTACCACAAACCCCACCCACCCACCAGCACTACAAACACCACCACCCCAAACACCACCACAAACACCACCACCACCACCATCAGCACCACCACCACTAACATGACCACCACCACCGCCATCACCCAACCACCAGCACCACCACCACCACCGCCAATTCATACACCACCCACACCACGCACACCACCACCACTACGACAGTCACCACCTGCCACCAGCACCACAAATAAGACAAACACCACCACCACCACCAGCACCACCACCACCAACATGACCACCACCACCGCCATCACCCATCCACCAGCACCACCGCCAACACTGCTAATTCACACACCATCCAGCCATCCACACATCCACCCATCCACCCATCCACCCATCCACCCATCCACCCATCCACCCATCACCACCACCACCCACCAACACCACAAACACCAGCACCACCTACCAACACCAAAAACACCAGCAGCAGCAGTACCGCTAATTCATACACCACCGCATACCCCTCCACCCACACCACCCACAGCTCCTGCCACCACTCACCCTACCAACTAACTGCAGCTAAACACCTGAGCTGAATCATAAGTCATTAATTCAGCCCAAAGACGACAGACACGGATGGCGATGTCGGGTAGCCTCTCCCACCCCTGCCCCACCTTACCCGCCCGCCCGCCCGCCCCGCCCCGCCCCGCCCCCCCGCCCCGCCCGCCCCGCCCCGCCCCGCCCCGCCCCGCCCCGCCCCGCCCCGCCCGCCCGCCCCGCCCCGCCCGCCCCGCCCCGCCCCGCCCGCCCCGCCCCCCCCCGCCCCGCCCGCCCCCCACCTCAGTCCCGCCCCACCCTGTGCCAGCTTACCCCTCCTTGCCAAAGCCCTCCCCATTCAACCCTGTTCCATTTCACCCTGTCCTACCCCAACCCAGCCCGCCCTACCTCACCCAACCCCGACTACCTCGTCCCGTCCCGCCCCGTCCTACTCAGCCCGTCCTCATTGCCCCAGACCGGCACCACCCCGTCTCACCCCTCCCACACCGCCTCACCCTGCCCAAGCTTTTCCCGTCCAACTCTGTACCAAACCCAGCCCGCCCCGCCCTGCGCTACCCCGGCTCACCCCGCCCCCACCCCGCCTTACCTTATCCCTCCCCTCCCCACCCCACTCCGCACCGCCCCCACCCCTCCCCGCCTCACCTTACCCCTGCACCGCCCTCCCTGCCCCCCCTCGCCCCGCGCCGCCCTCCCCTCCCCTCGCCCAGCCCCACCCCGTTACACTGGTCATCAAGATGTAAAGCAGAGCGGCCCGGGGCGCGCCGCTCCAGCGCTGACGGACGGCGGGCCGGGGGCGTCCCCGCGCCGGGTGTCGTTACAGGCATGAGCGGTGTCAATAAAGCACGAAATATCGCCAATAAAGCGGTCACTGGCGGCCTGTACAGCGCCGCCGCCCGGCCCGGGGCGCGCCGCCCGCTCTAATTGGCTCAAGTGGGGCCCGCTGGGTCTGTCCATGCTCGGGCACAGCGGTATTTGTCCAGGCTGATCCCGATGTGCCCCTCCCGCCACCGCGCTGCGGGCAGTGGCGGGTAGGGGGCGCTGCGGGTAGTGGCGGGTAGGGGGTGCTGCGGGCAGTGGCAGGTAGGGGGTGCTGCGGGCAGTGGCGGGTAGAGGCCGCTGCGGGCAGTGGTGAGTAGAGGGCGCTGTGGGCAGTGGTGGGTAGGGGGCGCTGCGGGCAGTGGTTGTTATAGGGTGCTGCGGGCAGTGGTGGGTAGAGGGCGCTGCGGGCAGTGGCGGGTAGAGGGCGCTGTGGGCAGTGGCGGGTAGAGGGCATTGCAGGCTGTGGTGGGTAGGGGGCACTGTGGGCAGTGGTGGGTAGGGGGTGCTACGGGCAGTGGTGGGTAAGGGGTGCTGTGGGTAGTGGCGGGTAGAGGGCATTGCAGGCAGTGGCGGGTAGGGGGGCACTGTGGGCAGTGACGGGTAGAGGGCATTGCAGGCAGTGGCGGGTAGGGGGCGCTGCGGGCAGTGGTGGGTAGAGGGCGCTGTGGGCAGTGGCGGGTAGAGGGGGCTGCGGGCAGTGGCGGGTAGGGGTTGCTGTGGGCAGTGGTGGGTAGGGGGTGCTGGGGGCAGTGGCGGGTAGGGCCGCTGTTGGCAGTGGTGGGTAGAGGGTGCTGCGGGCAGTGGTGGGTAGAGGGCACTGCGGGCAGTGGCGGGTAGAGGGCGCTGTGGGCAGTGGCGGGTAGGGGGCACTGTGGGCAGTGACGGGTAGAGGGCGCTGCGGGCAGTGACGTGTAGAGGGCACTGCGGGCAGTGGCATGTAGATGGCGCTGTGGGCAGTGGCGGGCGGGTAGGGGGCGCTGCAGGCAGTGACGGGTAGGGGGCACTGCGGGCAGTGGCGGGTAGGGAGCGCTGCAGGCAGTGGCGGGTAGGGGCTGCTGCAGGCAGTGGTGGGTAGGGGTGCTGCGGGCAGTGGGGGGGGGGGAAAGTATGTAGTGGGTAGAGGGCGCCGTGGGCAGTGGCAGGAGAGCGGGTAGTGGTGCGTAGAGGGCGCTATGTGTATTGGGGGACTGGTTATCTCAGTATCAGAATAACGTGACTGAGTCGGATATCATGTCATGGTGCCAGGAGCCTGGTTTCCCAGTGGGACAGCATTATAAAGTTCCTTGAGTGTGCCCTGTCTTAAGTCGGTACCCACCTTGATATCTGCTTAGATTTTGCTAGGATGTAAAACCCCAACAACCAATAAAGCATATCATACCTCTTACATTTATTATGCTCCTAGCTTAACGCAAAGAAAACATAATTTTTTAGATAATAAATAGAAGCCCCTGATCATATTTAATGGACCCATAATGCTATGTAATGGCATAATCAGACTTCTAATGTTGCTTCACAGCAAGCCGGTGAGTGAATTAACCAACACCAAACTATCCCAGACCTGGACATGCACCACAAAGTCACGTCATAGTCAGGCGGCTTATGAAAGGGTTTTGTTTGTTTGAGTTTTATTTACATCCAGGCAACGTCTAAGGTCATATCAAGATGGGTACCGACTTGTGAGTGTGCACTCATGGCGATTTTATAGTGCTGCTCCACTGGGAGATCATGCCCCTTGCACCATGACCCAATTACCAACTCAGTCACATTATCCTGATACTGAGCTAACCAGTCCCTGTCCTATCCTAGTAATGCCGAGCGCCAGGCTAGGTAGCGATAGTTATCAATTTGGTACGTCATTGATTTGACTCAACCAGGAATCAAACTCCTGACCTTCCACATGGGAAGCACATACGGTATTATGAAACACATCATGCGAAATCAAGCGAAATGTAATGTGTGTCAAGGCTTGTGGAAGCGTAGATTTAAGAGACGCCAACAAATTGAGGGATGAAGGTTAAAGAGAGGCAGATGTGATCTTGAGACTTTGTCCTCTAAAGCTAATATTGCATATACGTGGTATGCAGTATATGGCATGCGACTGAGGCATGCGGCATAGATATCGATGCGATTTAAAGTCTTTCTTTCTGCAAATTTGCGACGGAAAGTCAAAGTTCCTGTTTGTTCTATGGCAAACGCAGCAGCATTCAAATTCGCATCTGGACTGATCGGTCCATGTAGTGATCCACTTGCCGCATTCTCATTCGCGTTTGTATTCGCACTGGGACATATGGAAGCACCACTGTGTATTTATATACTTTGCCATTTTTTGTCGCATTCGCATTCGCATCCACATTCACATTCGCATACCGCATACCGCATACCGCATACCGCATATATGGAATCTTAGCTTAAGACTAAAGGGCGCATTCCATATACACGTAATGCGTAATGCGAATGCGAATGCGAATGCGAATGCGACAAAAAATCGAAATGCCTTGAAACCTATGAGGTACATTCCATACACGCGTAATGCGTAATGCGAATGCGAATGCGTCAGAAATTCATTATCCCGATCGCTCCATGTAGCGATCGGTGCGTAATGTGTAATGCGTAAAGGCCGTGCGAATAGAAAAGCATCAGTCGCATTTGTCCATTGATATAAGGTTGGAGGAAGGGACTGATAATTACGGACAGCCGGGACAAGGTGGAGCGCGGACCTGTTAGGAAGCAGTCTTCAAGGGTGGTGGGGGTTCGGGTTGGTAAAAATGCTACCAGAGCCACAAAAATATGAATACTTATCTATAATTTGGCTATAATAAAGGTAGGAACCCCCATGTGACGTACAAAAAGTTACATAGATATAAATGCAATATTTGGTCATATACAGAGCAGTATGGAGAAGGGGACGGTGCAAACATGTAGGTTTATGCGGCGGACCTGTTAGAAAGCAGTCTTCAAGGGTGGTGGGGGTTCGGGTTGGTAAAAATGCTACCAGAGCCACATAAATATGAATACTTATCTATAATTTGGTTATAATAAAGGTAGGAACCCCCATGTGACGTACAAAAAGTTACATAGATATAAATGCAATATTTGGTCATATACAGAGCAGTATGGAGAAGGGGACGGTGCAAACATGTAGGTTTATGCGGCGGACCTGTTAGGAAGCAGTCTTCACATTTGGGACGGTCCTAACATCCCTCAAAGCAAGCTAAACTGAGCCATGTTTGGACCGTCCCATTCTGTGTGTGTGTGTCTCTGTGTGTGTCTGTGTGTGGTCACTTGCTGTCCGGGCCGCACTTCGTCCACACCTCTCTCTATCACCTCTCTGCCGGCCTGGCACCTCCTTGATATGTCTGAAAAGAGTTCCAGGAGGGGGTGCCCGCCGGCATTTTCACTTTCTACTCTTACTCTGTCCGTGTCTATGGCTCGCCGGATGGTCACCATAGGGCAGATAGGCATGGTCCTTTGACTCAACTCTCTTCATTTCTCTTTCCTAGATTCTGCCCATTCGATTTCTCCCAGGCACACTTCTTCCCCTAACCAGGGTTGTTGTGTTCTTGGGTGGGGCCCTTGACCTATTACGATTTCTCTGTCTGGTTCTTGTTGCTGGAACGACCGCTGCTCCCACCTTTGCCCGCCTTCCTCGAACCCCTGCTGACCGGATACAAGTGCTACACTACACTACACACACCATACAGCTCTACTACATACCGGCACGGAGAGATCCGCTGCCACCCGGCGCCCCGGCGTCACTACGTCGTGAAGGATGTCCCAGCCTTCATAACACTTCCTCTACGAAGACCACTTCCCCTACAGAAGACAAGTCTTCAAACCAAAGATTGGGCCGATTTATCGGAGCCTCTCTATAATGTTGCAGTTCTGCAACCGGTAACCGTCGTAAGGTTACGAACACCCCATGAATGAATGTGTGTGACCACTTGCTGTCCGGGCCGCACTTCGTCCACACCTCTCTCTATCACCTCTCTGCCGGCCTGGCACCTCCTTGATATGTCTGCAAAGAGTTCCAGGAGGGGGTGCCCGCCGGCATTTTCACTTTCTACTCTTACTCTGTCCGTGTCTATGGCTCGCCGGATGGTCACCATAGGGCAGATAGGCACGGTCCTTTGACTCAACTCTCCTCATTTCTCTTTCCTAGATTCTGCCCATTCGATTTCTCCCAGGCACACTTCTTCCCCTGACCAGGGTTGTTGTGTTCTTGGGTGGGGCCCTTGACCTATTACAATTTCTCTGTCTGGTTCTTGTTGCTGGAATGACCGCTGCTCCCACCTTTGCCCGCCTTCCTCGAATCCCTGCTGACCGGATACAAGTGCTACACTACACTACGCACACCTACAACTCTACTACATACCGGCATGGAGAGATCCGCTGCCACCCGGCGCCCCGTCGTCACTATGTCGTGAACGATGTCCCAGCCTTCATAACACTTCCTCTACGAAGACCACTTCCTCTACAGAAGACAAGTCTTCAAACCAAAGATTGGGCCGATTTATCAGAGCCTCTCTATAATGTTGCAGTTCTGCAACCGGTAACCGTCGTAAGGTTACAAACACCCCCATATGATGATGATGATGTGTGTGTGTGTCTCTGTGTTGTGTCTGTGTGTGTGTCTCTGTGTGTGTATCTGTGTATGTGTGTGTCTCTGTGTGAGTCTGTGTGTGTGTCTGTGTGTGTGTATCTGTGTCTGTGTGTGTGTTTCTGTGTCTGTGTGTGTGTCTGTGTGTGTGTCTCTGTGTCTCTGTGTGTGTCTCTGTGTGTGTATCTATGTCTGTGTGTGTCTCTCTGTGTGTCTCTCTGTGTGTCTCTGTGTATATGTGTGTCTGTGTGTGTCTCTTTGTCAGAGACACAGAGACACAGACACACACACAGAGCAGTCACACACACACACAGACACAGACAGAGACACACACAGAGACACAGAGACACAGACACACACATAGAGACACACACAGAGACACAGAGTCACACACACTCTTTATATACTTTTTATATACTTCACTGCATAACGCATAACGCATAACGCAATACGCATTACGCGTATATGGAATGCTGGCATTCGCATAACGCATAATGCGTAACGCATAACGCATTACGCATTACGCGTATATGGAATGCGCCCTTAAGAGCAGTTAACGAAGATTCATGACGCATTCCACAGATGCACTCGGCGGTTTCCAAATAACTGCCATAAAAATAGATGACGTGAGACCAAAATATGATCATGTCACATCAGTTCTTCACAAATTACAATGGCTGCAAGTAAAAAAATTCATTGGGTTTTAATATTGAACGAAGAAACCTGTAAAGCTATCAATGGTAAGACACCAGAATATCAGCCTAATTTGCTCTCCATCAGATGGTTGTAATGTGATTGTGTTGTAATGTGATTGAGTGAGGAACAACTGCACACGTTGACGTCTAGTTACTCAATGGTTTATTTAGCCAGTGCTTGTCTACACTGGTCCCTCGCGTCGGCCGGCTGGTTCCCGGCCGCCAAGGCGCAGTACAATACACAAGATCTCCTTTTTCACAGAGAACAAGAGAGAAATGGTTGTGGAATATAAAAATAATGGATTGAGTCAGTGGAATGCCACCAATTCAGTCCGTTAAATAAGTCTAGTTTGCAACAATGGGTTTCCATAGAGTTCAGTCCGATTTTCCTTACGAGCGGTTTACGTATCCAAATGTACGCATGTTGATACACGGTTACAGTAGACCGAATTCTGTCCAATAGCATCTGTTTCCACACCGGTTTCACATACATACATTATCTCCTCTTTTGAGACAAAATACAATGTAGTTTTACATAAATGCCATGTATAAGTAATAAACAATTGAAATTACTTCAACAAAAGATGGATTCCGTATTGTTCTTTAAATACAAGCTTAACGACTGCATACGTAACATATTACTACACCATGTGCCGGTGATATGCCAATCCCACAGGGGACGAGGCGGCCGAATCAGCTGAGCTCAAGCCTCCCGTGCGGAAGGTCGGGAGTTCAATTCCCAATCGAATCAAACCAATGACTTACAAAATTGATACTTGTTGATCACTAGCCAGGCACTCGGCATTATTAGGACAAGGCAAGGACTGGTTGGCTTGGTGTCAGGATAATGTGACTGAGTAAGATATCAGGTCATGGTGCCAATGTCCTGGTCTCTCAGTTGAGCACCACTATAAAGTCACCATGAATGTGCACTGTCACAAGTCAGTACCTGTCCGGATATGACCTTAGATGTTCCCAGAATGTAAAACTCCAACAACCAACCAACCAATCCCAAACCCAGTGATCATTCGGTCAGATATTATCACGTGACCGTCCCACCGTCTCGACTCAAGTCATTTGGTAAGGTGTCCTTTTAGTTTGGCAGGCTCTGCTTCAGGGAAAATGTTTCTACAGGAGGTAAGAAATACATCATCGCTTGGAAAATTAAAATCGGTTCTCAAGACCCATATGGGGTGGCCAAATGAGTTGAGCATTCAATTCGCTGCGGATCATGGGATTCGAATCTGTGGGGTTCAAACTCTGGCCGAGTCAAATTAATGACTTAAAAATGTATACTGCTATTTCGCATGGCACTCAGCATCACTAGAATATGGCAAGGAGTGATGGAATGAGGAAGACCAATTGTCTGTGATATAAATTTCCCCTGCTTAATCAACGGGTGCAATAAACATGAATAAATCAATTTAAATGGCCCTCTTTAGTGTTACTTTTTCTGGCAAATGAAATTGATGCACCTTTCAGAAATGTTTAAAGCAAGTTGTAAATTAGGTCAATCTGCACTACACTTTAGAATGGCTCCCCCTAGTGAGACGCTCTGTTCAGTCTGCATAATTAGCATTATTATTAGTAGTGTAGTAGTCTGCACTGACCTCTCAGGCAAGGAGCCGCATAGACAGGTAGGCGTGGGTAGTGTGGTGACATCAGGGAGCCCAGGTGGTGTAATGGTTAGCACACTGGCCCGGAATGCAAAGAGATGTGGGTTCGAGTCCCGCTCTAGGCACAATATTTCCTATTTTCATCACCCCGCCCCCACGACACTGGTTGCCATCACCAGGATCTTGTACAAGCGGCATGCTGTGTTGTTGTTGAACCTACCCTGTACTGTGTATGTGTATATGTAAGTGCATTGCCTGTATGTATGTAATTGTAAGCATTAAAAGTCTTACAATTCCAGGGGGATGAGTGTAGTGGTCTGCACGGACCTCTCAGGCAAGGAGCTGCATAGACAGGTAGGCGTGGGTAGTGTGGTGACATCAGGGAGCCTAGGTTGTGTAATGGTTAGCACACTTACCCGGAATGCAGGAGATGAGGGTTCGAAGCCCGCTTTAAGTGTAATATTTCCTATTTTAATCTCCCCCCCCCCCACACCCACAACAGTAGGACGGGTGGATTTATGATGATTTCTATGATGACCTACAGTGAACCAGTTGCTTTCCAAATGTGGCTGATTGCCATTTGAAACCTCAGGATGGTGATGGGAGTGGGGGTGGGGTGATGGGGGGAGGAGAGGGGGGGGATAACGTTGATCAATGCAGCCTGCAGGCCTCATATTTCTCTACTTTATTTATCATTCTGTTGTTCTCTGCGCGGCAGTGAGACTGATTAGGCCAACCCTTATTTGTAAACAATTCAACACGTGATTTCTACTAAAAGTGATTTTAATGTACTGTTTCAGTAAAGCACACAAACTAAAGTAGTCTATTTTCTTAAGGCCACACAATTGCCATATTTAGTTAAGCAAGACTGTTAGATTTGATCAAAGACCCTATAACACTAAGACAGCTCAGTCCCTATCTCTCCCATGGTAATGTAAATTTCGCAGTGCCACCTTGTGGTGGGTTTGATCAGCCCGGCTGCTGGTTGGTGTTTCACATGTAAACACATACAATTATATTATACATGATATAGGTAAGTATGAATACACATCAATATGAAATTGCTATGAACAAATACACATCATCATCAGCATCATCATCAGCATCACCATCATCACACATTTGATCATTTTGATTACACAGTACAGGCTGAGTGAGCCGTCTTAGTATTATAGGGTCTTTGATTTGATGTATTATTTTGTGCTATACTAAACGATGAAATGACTGTCCCTTCATCTACGATGCTTAAAATGTATTTATTTATTTAGCTGAAAATTTAAGCAGCGATTAATTGATTTATTTGTGATCGAACATGTCGACAGGCGATTGCTTTTTTAAATAATAGTTTCCATGAAGCTGAAATGCATAAACATCTTTGGATTTTTTTAAGTGATGTTGTAAATGTCTCTAATTGTCTGTAATGAGCGGAATGCTCATTCGGGGTCATTGCAGAATACACAGATTAAAGCTGCATAGTCCGATGAAATATCAAATTTTCAAAACCAACCCAATTATCTAGATTTGGTTTTACATATCTAACTTAGATACTGATGCACTTATTAAGCATTTGTTTCTGCGTAGAAGGCAATACTGAGTGAATTTAACAGAACCTGTTACTGCACAAGTCTATGGTGTCAGAGTTTTGGCATGCTTGCCAAAACAAATTTTCCATGTTTGCACTCAAAATATCTCAAAAGTTTACCATTTAAAATAAAAGTAACTTTGAACTGATGTAAAGTAAATATTACTGATTGATCTAATATATTTATCTCAGAAAAAATACAGAAATTCAAAACCATCGGACTATGCAACTTTAATCTTTGGCATGCACATTAAAAAGCCAGAGACCCTATGGTCCAGCAATGGCAGGTGTTGTTAAAGTGACTTCATGTCCCTGCTGTGCAGCAATAAATGTTGACTGAATGCGCCGATATATAAGGTGGATATTTAGGATCAAATCTAGGTAAATGTTTGTTGGTTTAAAAAAAGATCGCTTTTATTGGGCTATGCAGCTTTCGCTCCCCGTGACATAAACTCCTGTTTTTAGACTACTAGCGTTATCCATGCGCCCACAGGTATACAGTGTAACCCCGTTAAACCAAACTTGAAGGGACCCTAGAAATTTGTTTGGATTAACCGATCATTGGTTTAACCGAGCTTTGGCTTCGACTTTGACTTGGCTTTGGCAAAAGCGCAGGGGCATTATGAATGCAATATACAATGTATGTGGACACTTTGATTATTGGTTTTTTATGTATATATAGTCTAACCCAGTTAAACCAAGCTCAGTTAAACCAAATGATCGCTTAATCCAAACTTTTTTCGGCACAAAAAGTCTGAGATGACCTTATAACCACATGAAAGTTTGGTTTAACCATACCTGAAGTGGCCTGGGGCCCGAAATTTTGTTTGGATTAACCGATAGTTTGGATTAATTGACTTTGCTTTAACCAACTTTTTTATATGATAAATGGTAGTATTTTGCCGGGCCGCCGAAAAAAGTTTGATTAACCGATCATTTGGTTTAACCGAGCTTGGTTTAATGGGGTTGTACTGTACCAACAACAAAAAACACACAAGCAAAACAACTAATATTTGGTAGGACCGAGGCTTCCAACTGGATTGGGTTCCCAAAGAAGGTTTGTTTTATTTAACGACGCCTGTAGAGCAGATTGATTTTTATCATCGGCTATTGGACGTCAAACATTTGGTCATTCTGACACATTTCTTTAGAGGAAACCTGCTGCCGCCACATAGGCTACTCTTTCCGATGAGCAGCAAGGGGTCTTTTATATGCACTTTCCCACAGACAGGTACCATCTATTGCTTGTTTGTTGTTTCACACCCTAACAACATCTAAGGTCATATCAGGACGGGTCCTGACTTGTGACAGTGCACCTTTATGGCAACTTTATAGTGCTGCCTCCCTGGGAGAATATAATGCGGGCACAATGATCCGATATCCCACACAGTCATATTATCCTGATACTGTTCTAACCAGTCCTTGTCTTATCCTTTTAATGCCAAGCACCAGGCTAGGCAGCGACAAGTATATATTTAGTAAGTCATTGGTTTGACACCTGAACTCTTCATATATCATTTCATGTACATTTATACATACATACATATATATATATATACACATATAGGACCAGACAGGATGGCCGAATGAGTTGAGTGTCCGTCATCTGTTTTGGGAGATTGTGGGCTCCAAACCCATGGGTTCACGGGTTTGAACCTTGGTCGAGACAGACCAATGACTTAAAAATTTATACTTGTCACTTCCGAGCCAGGTGCTCTGAATTATAAAGCCCCAGTCACACATACCCGGACGAGTGCCGGATTTTTAGCCGGACCACCCCCGAACCACTCCCCCCGGACCGCCCCGGACTGCCCCGGACCGCCCCGGACCGCCCCGGATAAAATCGCTATTTTTGGTCGTTTTTGCCTCGCTGTCACACCTACCCGGATGAGCCACGGTTCACAGCCACGGATTAGTCCTGGATCAGCCCTGGATCGGCCCCGAACAACCCCCGGACGACCCCCGGACAACCACCGGACTACTCCCGGAGTATAAAATGACCCACACTGCCCCGGACGAGACACAGACAACCCCCAGACAACCCGGATGAGTCACGGATCACACACGGATGATGCCGGTTAACCCCGGATTGCAATATTCCCCGGATCGCCCCAATGTTTTAAACATTTTAAAACATCCGGGGCCGACCCCGGCTGAGGCCGGACCAGCCCTGGATCACCAAGGATCACCAAGGATCACCAACGACCAGCCACGGATCACCAAGGATCGCCACGAACCACGCCGGATCACGGTCCGGGGCTCGTCCGGACCCTGATCCGGGTAGGTGTGACTGGGGCTTCAGGGTAGGGCAAGGACTGTTTGGCTCAGTGTCAGTATAATGTGACTGAGTGGGATATTATTATTAGGTCATGGTACTGGTGGCCTGATCTCCCGGTGGGGCAGCATTATGAAGTCCCCATGAGTGCACACTGTCACAAGTCGGTACCCGTCCTGATATGACACTAGGTGTTGCTAGGACGTAAAACAACAATATACACATGTATTCATATATATATGTATGTATATATATACATAAATGTTCATAAAATCAGCCACACCTCCATATATGCACACCCACCCACTGAATGGCACACATTTAATATAGACTCCCCGCCCCCTCCCCTCTCACACACACCCCTCACCCCGCCCGCCGTTCTCAATCGGGCCTGGTTTTCTGCCCACCCGCTGTTGGCGGCCATAATGAAGGTAGCATTTAGAAAGGCGAGCACTTGTCACGTCGTCCCTCTGTGAAGTGCTTCTCGGGCCGCGCCTTGTTTTTGAGGCGTTGAGTTTAATGTCACCCGTCGTTCAGGACATTTAAGGCAATGGGGCTCCGTTTGAATTTATGGGCGCGCCACGAAGCTATCATAGCTGTCACAATGGTGCGCCCCTCACCCCGCCCCCCCCCCCCCCCACACACACACGCACTCCCTTCACTCACACCCACCCACTCGCTTCACCCCCACACACCCACTCCTTTTACCCCCCCCCCTCCCCGCACACACACCCCTTATGGGTGGTTTTTTTTCTGGCCTTTACCATGCTGCCTGTGAGGCAGCAGGGAGTGAGAGTGAGAAAGGCCACCCGACTTGATTGTCTCGCACGGCGCAATACCCATGTGTGTTGGCCGACTCCGTTCCGCCACGTCCTGGCCCGTCCCGCCCCGGCCTGGCCCGTCCCGCCCCGTCCTGGCCCGTCCCGCCCCGTACTAGCCCGTCCCGCCCCGTCCCACCCCGTCCCGCCCCGTCCCACCGGGTCCCGCCCCGTCCTGCCCCGCCCCGTCCCGTCCCGTTCCGTCCCGCTCAGCCCAACCGTCCCGTCCCATGCCCCCCCCCCTCGTCTCGCCTTGCCCCTTTCCGTCCCGCCCCGTCCTGCCCCATCCCACCCCATCCCACCCCATCCCGCCCCAGCCCAGCCTCGCCCCATCCCGCCCCTTCCTGCCCATTTCCGCCCCTTCTTGCCCCGTCCTGCGCCGCCCCGTCCCGCGCCACCTCGCCCAGCCAGTCCAGCCCAGCCCCGCCCCGCCCCGCCCCCGCCCCGCCCCCGCCCCGCCCCGCCCCGCCCCGCCCCACCCCGCCCCGCCCCGCCCCGCCCCGCCCGCCGCCCCGCCCCGCCCCGCCCCGCCGCCCGCCCCGCCCCCATCCTCATGGCCGTGACGTTAAGCATTGCCGATTCAATTCCCTCTGTGAAATGTTTTACGATGTTTCAAAACACAGTGGCCACGTCTAGTATCTGAGGCGCCATCTTGAATCTGGGGCATCGTCTCGAATCTGGGGTGTTGTCTTGTATCTGGCATTTTCTTTTATCTGGAGCATAGTCTTGTATCTGGTGCATATTATTTATCTGGGGCATAGTCTTGTATCTGGGGCATAGTCTTATACCTGAGCATATTATTGTATCTGGGGTGCTGTTTGGTAGGTGGAGCATAGTCTGGAATCTGGGGTGGCATCTTAAATCTGGGGCATCATCTGCTCTCTGGGGCATCATCTGCTGTCTGGGCATCATCTGGTATATAAGATGTTGTCTTGTATCTGAGGCATTGTCTGGAATCTGGAGTGTTTTCTGGGATCTGGGATGTCATTTGGAATCTGGGGATCATCTAGAATCTGGGACATCATCTGGAATCTGGACACCATCTTGAAGCTGGGCATTATCTATAATCTGGGCTCCATCTATAATCTGGGGTATCATCTGGAATCTGGGCATCATCTGGAATATGGACACTATCTGGAATCTGGGCATTATCTAGAATCTGCGCATCATATAGAATCTTGAATTTCGGGCATCATCTGGAATCTGGGCACCATCTAGATTCTGGGCAGCATCTAGAATATGGGGCATAATCTAGAATCTGGGGTGTAGTCTGATGGCTCGGACCTCCTTTGGTATTAGTGCAGTATGATACGTATTCCCGTAGGATTTTTGTGCTAAAATTGATTTTTTGCAGTTCTGGCTTCAATAGGGTTCAGGCTAAGAGAAAATGATGGGGTCCAAATTTTCAGACCCCTCCCCCCTTCGTGGGGGGTCATTTCCATTTTGAGACCCCCCCCAACTGGCCATTCACCTATCTCCGGAAGTTATTGACCGATTTTCATACTTGAAGTGTCGATTTGTAGGTTTTCTGGTATGCTGAGTTGATTTATGACACTTACAAAGCAACCGGAAGTGTAGGTTTTCACTTCCGGTTGACAAGTTAGGGTTTGACTCGGACTCATGTGCCTTCAGGATGGACACCGGCAAGTATCCTCATCATGTATGATCCGATTTCTTAGTTTTGGGAGATTTAAGCATACTGAGGTGATTGTGGGCACTTCAAAAGCAGCAGAAAGTATTTTTGCTGAAAAAGTTGGTCACCTCAGGACGGTCGCCAAACTTCTGCGAGAAGAGATGATGCAACAAGGTAGTTGGTCTTTCACAGGAAACTTCAGAAATTTTGAAAATCCGTTTTTACTACAGTTTTTCTTGAGCCACCTGCCCTTTGGTAGTGACGTCATCAAAGTGACTGGAATACGGGACCAGGAGGTGGACACAACTGTCGACTTCACAAGCCAATTTCTAGTTCAGAAACTAGAAATTAAGACAGACAGTGCATTCCGACAAATGGTCCAAACCCCTCTCTCGATCGGTCTTCCCCTGGCTGTTCACTCTAGAGTGCACGACAAGAATATCATCGAGAACCTCTCAGCTGTCTATGTCGGAAGTGACTACCTGAAGATCATTGACTTAGAGAAACGAGTTGAGCAGTGTGTTCTCCAGCGAATGAAGGTAGCTGGTGGATTTTGTCTTCCAGACTTTGCCAAGAAGGGTCTGAACTTGTGGTTTGCAATAGATAATATTGATCTCTTGGAAGACACACCGACTGGGCAAGGAACCTTCCATGGAACAGTGATTGTTATGTTCCAGCAAGATGAAGATGGGGAGTTGATGAACCGACCACTTGAAATACCAGAAAAGCTTGTTTCACAGACACATCTGGCCTTTGAAGTGAACATGGTGCAAGACCCAATCATCAAAACAACCCCATTGAGATTTGAGGTCTACGAAATGGGAAAGTGGAAGAATATACTTTCCAAAGATTTCACTCACACCTGGGCACTTGCAAACTACCTTGGAACTGAGGAAAACATGGAGATGGCCACAACCCAGGGCTGTAATGTTCAATCAAATCAGGAAGAGTATCGTAATGACAGCGCTCCAGACGACACTATACTCTCAGTCAAAGAACACATACACCAACCAGAGAAATTGGTAAAGAAAGATGTGATGTCAACTTGGGCTGCTACAAAATCTCTGCTGTTATCCCAGTCTTCTGAGAGCCCAACACGCACAAATGTAGAGGTGATTGCTCCATTATTCAAGACCTCGCCCATGGACTATGGGACTCTTTACACTGTTCTTTGGTTAACCCAGGGAATCTCTGCCACTGTCGTTGGTCCACAGAGGAAAACTTTGATAACACTTGACCTTGACCTATACTCACGTGCGTTGAAGATTCAACAGTCAGTTGGGAACACCAATTGGATCTTGAGAGCAGGAGCTCTCCACATTGCACTTGCCACTTTGCATGCTCTTGCTAAAACGGTCGATGGCAGTGGCCTGGATATATGTGCCATTGAAAGTGCTGCATACACATCAGCAGCTCTTTGTGGGATGTTTGGTGGCAAAGCATACAAGCTATTGACTGCTTCAAGGCATTAGTATGTATTTCCATTCCTGATGAGATGAACGATGGCAAGCTTCCCACACAGGTGATGGCATTGGAGACTTTCGTGTGTCGCGTCTACAGTTCAAAAGGTCCAACAACCCTACCATCACTCAGGTGGGAGTTGTTCCAGTCAAAGAACTTGGAAAGCGAGATGCTTCCACCAACTCGTGCTGTATTGCTTCCACATATCATCCGCGCAAACTACATCACAATGCGGGACAAATCATACCAAGATAATTGTCCGGCCCTTTCTCCAATTGAAGAAAATGGATGGAAATTGGAGAAAGAGGTGTATGTTCCAGTGAGATGTCTTGCCTTGCCTGCCCCATGGGCTATAGTTGAACTCGTCAAATGTGGCTGCAAAGCAGGGTGCAGGGGAATTAGGTGTAGCTGCTTGAAGAATGGCCTGTCCTGCACTCCACTCTGTAAATGCTATGGTGGTGACTGTGCAAATACTATTCGGGAGGATACTCCAGATATGGACATCGATGAATAGTGTACTGATTCTTCTGAATTTCTATGTTGGATTTGACAGTTTTGCCATCAAATACTTCAATAACTCTCCCAGAGGAACTTTGCAATGAATCAGCTCAGAGTTCTTCACAAAAGTCTCACAAATTGTGAAAATCTGATCATACATGGTGAGGATACGGAGCGAGACCCTATATACTGACCGGAAGTGCAAGAAGGAAACTTCCGGTTGCTTTATAAGTGTCATAAATCAACTCAGCATACCTGAAAACCTACAAATTGACACTTCAAGTATAAAAATCGGTCAATAACTTCCGGAGATAGGTGAATGGCCAGTTGCGGGAGGTCTCAAAAAGGAAATGACCCCCCACGAAGGGGGGAGGGGTCTGAAAATTTGGACCCCATCATTTTCTGTTAGCCTGAACCCTATTGAAGCCAGAACTGCAAAAAAATTAATTTTAGCACAAAAATCCTACGGGAGCTGTTGTCTTTACATTACATACCACACTATATCGGGGACATCGTCTGTAATCTGGGGGTTGCTTCAGTAGGTTATTGCCACCTGCCAAGCAGAATTGTAAACTACATAATGCTACGAAAGCATCAAATTGTCAAAATCAGAACCCTTACCTGGATTTAATCCGATATATCCAACTTAAATGCTATTGTACTTATTAGACATATTTAGCTGAATAGAAGAAACTGTAAATCAAGCCATTAGGAATAGGACATGTAACTGCTGCAAGTCATCACCAAAAATTGGTAAGGAATGCTACACAAATGCCAGTGTAGCTCTGGATCTGGAGCACCTGTATGACTCTGCTGTCATTAATACACCTTTGACATACAATGTCTTGCAGGTACCAGTGTGGCTGTGACTTTGTTTTTTTGTTTGTGTTCTGTGACGCTGTACTCGAAAATAGATGATATCTAGCATTTTTGTGTGCACACCATCATTTTGTTAAGAAGTTTTCACTTCAAATATCTCCAAAGTTAGCCATTTAAGATACAGGTTACTTTAGACTGAAGTAGAGCAGATTAACCTAATACATTAATTTTTTTAATTCGTCCGAAGCTCAAAATCATCCGACTATGCAACCTTAAATTAGGATCATTTGCATGTAATTTGTATAGCATACTGTTCAGTATTGAAAGCAAGTTCTGTTCAGCATTGAAAACAAGTTTTATCATGAACTTATGGACAGGGTAAATAAATCATCATTAAAAAAAGAAAAAATAACTGTTGAAATCTCTGACATATTTAATGATCGAATACTCTGCTGGAATGCTTAGTAATCTTAAAAAGGATTCAAGAATGGCATTAACAATTGCAGCTCTGCGAAGCAATCATCTAAGCAGAGAAAACGACGATATTATTTTCTTGTTGGGGGGGGGGGGGGGAGGATTCTCAAAAACAATTTTCTAACCGCAAAATATGTTCATAAGTAATTAAAAGGATTAATCATTCTAGCTTCATAGCCCGATTAATATTGAATAATGCATAGCAAAATATATCACCAGAAAGAGCAAGGTCTATTCTTTTCATGAAAATAATATTGTCTAAAGCGGCTGTCACACATCACCAGATTGGGGGAAATGGACAGAAACCGAACAAAGTCTGGTTTGTGTCCGTTCAAGTTTTGAACATGCACGAAACTAGGAACGGATGATGGCGGATTGACGTCTACGGTTCTTGTCCGATTTGAGTTTGTTTCGTCCATTGGCTGTCCCTTTCATGTCCGTTTCATGTCCGTTTCATGTCCATTTCATGTCCGTTCGTAGACCCGATGTCGCAACACTTTGACACATTTTAATACATTTTGATACTTATCACCACCCGACTAGACAATTCTGTCTGTTTCTCCATCCAGTGATGTGTGACAGCCGCTTTAGAATCTGCATCACTTTAAGGATCTGGTCATGTGATCTGGTCATGTGATTTTACCATGTATTCCTTACGTGACGATTCAATGTATCTTAAAGCTGCATAGTCTAATGAAGCATCACATTTTCAAAAGCAAAAAACTGACCTAGATTTGATTCTACATATTTATCTTAGATGCTGGTACAGTTATTAAGCATATGTTGTCACATAAAAGGGCCTATGGAGTCAATTTAATAGAACCTGTTACTGCATAACCCAATGGTCTCAGAGTTTTGGTGTGCTTGCCAAAATTAATTTGGCATGTTGTCACTTCAAATATCTCCAAAGTTGGCCATTTAAACTAAAAATTACTTCAACCTAAAGAAGAGTAGCTTATTGCGATTTAATGTATTTATCTCAGAAAATGACAGAAATTCAAAGCTATCAGACTTTGTAACTTTAATGAAAGATCATTGCTAGAATAGGATATTTGAACTCAAACCCAGTAGGTCGCGACAGAAGTGCCGCCCAGCGTCATTAGGCTCTGATTACACCATGGTTATTATTAGCAGTTCCGTGACGTCACACAGGGGAGGGTGGACTTACATAGGCTATAGTATAAAGCAGCTCAAAACGCTTCTAATTTACTTTAGAATTAGAGTTGCATAGTCCGATGGTTTTGAGTTTCTGTCATTTTTTAACATAAATAAATATATCAGGTTGATCTCTATAATCTAACCCTCCCACCCCCTCCTCTCACCCTCCCATCCCCAATCCCCCTCCCCCCCCCCTCCCTCCTCCACTTCCCCTCCCCCTCTCCCCCCCCTCTCCCCCCATCTCCCCTCCCCCTCCTACCTCCCCTCCCTCCTCCACTCCCCCCTCTCCCACTCCCCCTCTCCCCTCCCCCTCTCCCCTCCCCCTCTCCCCTCCCCCTCTCCCTCCCCTCCCCCTCCCCTCCCCCTCTCCCCTCCCACCCCCCTCCCCTCCCTCCCCATCTCCCCTCTCCCCTCCCCCTCTCCCTCCACCTGCGCCCCCCTTCCCCCCTCCCCTTCCCCTCCTCCCCCTCTCCCCCTCCCCTCCCCTTTCCTTCCCCCTCTCCCCTCCCCGCTCCCCCTCCCTCCATCCGCCCCCCCCCCCTCCCCCTCGCCTCACTTCTCCAGCGGTAACTGACCGACAAATGGCGACGTGGGGACACGTCACCGGCCCGTAATTGACAGACGGTGTGTGATTTGTGATGCCGACACCTGAGAAGCGGTCCTCAAAAGGTGGCCGCGTGGTGGCGCCCTGTCGGGGAGACGCCGGCCGGCAGCTGACCGTCGTCATTCAGGTCACGGCGCTTCGGGACGGCGGAAGTATTCATAAAGCCGGCGCCCCGGGTTGGTGGGTTGAGGGGTGGGTTGATGGAGTGGGATGACGGGTGGGTTGAGGGGTGGGTTGATGGAGTGGGTTTAGGGGTGGGTTGAGGGTGGGTTGATGGGTGGGTTGATGGGTGGGTTGATGGGTGGGTTGATGGGTGGGTGATGGGTGGGTTGAGGGGTGGGTTGGTGGCTGGGTTGAGGGGTGGGTCGAGGGGTGGGTTGAGGGGGTGGGTTGACGGGTGGGCTGAGGGGAGGGTTGAGGGGTGGGTTGAGGGGTAGGTTGAGGGGTGGGTTGAGGGGTGGGTTGAGGGGTGGGTTGGTGGGGTGGGTTGGTGGGTGGGTTGAGGGGTGGGTGGGGGTGGTTGAGGGGTGGGTTGAGGGGTGGGTTGAGGGGTGGGTTGAGGGTGGGTTGGGGGGTGGGTGAGGGTGGGTTGAGGGGTAGGTTGAGGCGTGGGTTGAGGGAGTGGGTTGACGAGTAGGTTGAGGGGTGGGTTGGTGGGTGGTTGGTGGGTGGGTTGAGGGGTGGGTTGAGGGGTGGGTTGAGGGGTGGGTTAGGGTGGGTTGAGGGAGTGGGTTGACGAGTAGGTTGGTGGGTGGGTTGAGGGGTGGGTTGGTGGGTGGGTTGAGGGGTGGGAGTGGGTTGATGGGTGGGTTGATGGAGTGGGTTGAGGGTGGGTTGAGCAGTGGGTTGAGGGGTGGGTTGAGGAGTGGGTTGATGGAGTGCATTGAGGGAGTGGGTTGAGGGGTGGGTTGAGGGGTGTGTTGAGGGGTGTGTTGAGGGGTGTGTTGAGGGGTGTGTTGAGGGGTGGTTGAGGGGTGTGTTGAGGGGTGTGTTGAAGGGTGGGTTGAGGGAATGTTTTAAGGGTGTGTTGAGGGGTGTTGAGGTGTGTGTTGAGGTGTGTGTTGAGGGGTGTGTTGAGTGTGTGTTGAGGGGTGGGTTGATGAGTGGGTTGACAGGTGGGTTGAGGGGTGGTACAGGGTGGGTTGATGGAGTGGTTTGAGGGGTGTGTTGAGGGGTGTGTTGAGGGTGTGTGTTGAGGGGTGTGTTGAGGGGTGTGTTGAGGGTGGGTTGAGGGGTGGGTTGATGGGTGGGTTGACAGGTGGGTTGAGGGGTGGATACAGGGGTGGGTTGATGGAGTGGGTTGAGGGGTGTGTTGAGGGGTGTGTTGAGGGGTGTTTTGAGGGTTGGGTTGAGGGGTGGGTTGAGGGAGTGGTTTGAGGGGTGGGTTGAGGGAGTGGTTTGATGGTGGGGTGATGGAGTGGGTTGAGGGTGGGTTGAGCAGTGGGTTGAGGGGTGGGTTGAGGAGTGGGTTGATGGAGTGCATTGAGGGAGTGGGTTGAGGGGTGGGTTGAGGGGTGGGTTGATGGAGTGGGTTGAGGGTAGGTTGAGCAGTGGGTTGAGGGGTGGTTGATGTAGTGCATTGAGGGAGTGGGTTGAGGGGTGGGTTGAGGGGTGGGTTGAGGGGTGGGTTGAGGGGTGGGTTGAGGGGTGGGTTGAGGGGTGGGTTGAACGGTCGACTAGCGACGAGCTGATCAGTGGGTTGAGGGGTGGGATTGGGCGAGAGCTGACGGGTGGGATATCGGTGGGATGAAGGGTGGGTGAAGGGTGGGAGGATAGGGGATGAGGAGTGGGAGGATAGGGGGGTGAAGGGTGGTAGGATGGGGGTGTGAATGGTGTGAGGATAGGGTGGGTGAGGGTTGGGAGGATAGGGGGGGGGGGGAAGGAGTACACTTAAGCGACTCTGAGAAGACAAGTCGATGAAGGTGCATCATGTGAAAGTCACCGATACCCGACCAAGCCGCCAGGCGTTCTGCCTCTGACGTCACAAAGGCACCACGCATGATTTGATCCAACGCCCATTGATGTGGCTTCTTATAACCACGGCCAGGGCTGAGGTTTGGATCTGAAGCCGCAGACGCCCGCGGGGAGTGTGGGAGGGCTAGGGGTGCCGGTGGGGAGTGTGTGAGGGCTAGGGTACCGGTGGGGAGTGTGGGAGGGCTAGGGGTGCCGGTGGGGAGTGTGAGAGGGCTAGGGTACCGGTGGGGAGTGTGGGAGGGTTAGGGTACCGGTGGGGACTGTGGGAGGGCTAAGCGTGCCGGTGGGGAGTGTGTGAGGGCTAGGGTTCCGGTGGGGAGTGTGGGAGGGCTATGGTACTGGTGCGAAATGTGGGAGGGCTAGGGTGCCGGTGCGAATGGCGGCTTTCTGTCGGCGTCCAGCATCAGTGGCTAATGTCTACAGGCAAGCCGCGGTCACACCCAGCTGGGTTGAGTGGGTTGAGGGGTGGGTTGAGGGGTGGGTTGAGGGGTTGGTTGAGGGGTGGGTTGAGGGGTTGAGGGGTGGGTAGGAGGCGCGTCGAGGCCACGCCATCTTGGATAACAAACCACATTTCATTATGTTCTTTCAAAACAGGTCCTACTTTGTTTATTTTCTGTAGTTTTGTTTTTGTTGTTTTTGTTTTTGTTGTTTTGTTTTATAAGAACCAAGAAACCATGTTGTTGATTGGTTGTTGGAGTTTTACATCCTGGTAACATCTAAGCTCATTAATGGGGGTACTACCTTGTGACAGTGCACGCTCATGGTGACTTTATAGTGCTGCCCCACTGGGAGACTAGGCCACCAGCACCATGTCCTGATATCCTACTCAGTCACATTAATTATCCTGACACTGAATCAACAAGTCATTGCCCTATCCTAATAATGACGAGCGCCTGGCTAGGAAGTGACAAGTCTCAATTTTTATGTCATTGGTTTGGCTCCACCAGGGTTCAAACCCGTGGGTTCGAATCCCACGATCTACCAAAACTGGAGACGGGCACTCAACTCATTCTGGTCAGAAACCATATTGTTATTTACTCTAGTAATTAGTGTATATACTATCACATATCTGGCATGAGCCAGGCATGTATGGCATAGTGTGATATGCAGACACACACATAAGCACATCAAACTAGGTATCATATAGCTATGTGTTAAAGGTGCATGCTCTGATGGTTTTTACGCTTCTGGCATTTTCTGAGATGAATACATTAGATTGATCGCTACGATCTACTTTTGAAGTAATTTTTACTATAATTAAAATGGTTAGTTAACTTGGGAGATATTTGAAGTGAAAACATGCCAAATTAATTTTGTCAAGCGCATCAAAATTTTGACATCATAGGCTTCGGCAGTAACATGTTCTATTGAATTGGTTTAGTATCTCCCTTTTATGCAGCAATACATGCTTAATAAGTGCAGCAGAAAGAGATAACAGGTCAAGGATACAGACAGAGAAGCAGTAAATGTATCAAGAACAAAGACGGCAAAATGCTCTTTGAAGAAGATGAAATAAAGTCCAGATGGGAAGAATATGTAAACGAACTATACAATGATGACAGAGGGAACCCACCCACAATTGAGAAAGAAGATGGGAATATTATATTAGTATCAGAGGTTGAGAAGGCTATCAATGATCTAAAGTCAGGTAAGGCTCCTGGAAGTGACCAGATAACATCAGAAATGATAAAAGGACTAGATGAAGTGGGGATTCAAATCATTCATAAGCTAGTAAATGACATCTATGAGACTGGATTTATACCATTGAATATGAATGAATCCATATTTGTACGACTCCCAAAGAAGCTAAAACCAACATTGTGTACTGAGTACAGAACACTAAGCCTGATGAGTCATATGTTGAAGATGATCCTGAAAATAATTTTACTGAGAAACAGACAGAAAATTGAAGAACAAATCAGTAACGTACAAAGTGGGTTTATATCTGGAAGAGGTACACGTGAAGGGATTTTCAATATGAGAATAATTTGTGAACGTTATTGTGAAGTGAACCAGGATGTTTATGCCTGCTTTATTGACTATGAGAAGGCCTTTGACTGAGTCAATCATGAACTGTTAATCAAATGTTTACAAGATATTGGTGTCAATGGCAAAGACATTAAACTAATTGTGAACTTATACTGGACACAACGTGCATTTATAAAAATGGAGCAGGGCCTATCGGATGAAGTTATGATTAAACGAGGAGTTCGACAGGGGTGTGTATTGTCACCATGTCTATTTAACCTGTACACAGAGATGATTTTCAGACACATTGAAGATTGCAAGGGAGTGACAATAGGTGGCATGAACGTCAACAATCTTAGATATGCCGATGACAGTGTAATACTAGCAGACAGTGAGAAAAACCTACAAGATATAGTGAATAGAATCAATAAAGCTGGAATACTATTCAACATGAAGATGAATGCCAGGAAGACCAAAACAATGGTTATAAGTAAAAAGACAGATAAACCAAATGTCAATATAACCATAGATGGCACAAACATAGAACAAATATCCAAATTCATATATCTCGGACAAAAGATTACAAATGATGGGAGATGTGAGGAAGAAATTAAAAGAAGGATAACAATAGCCCGAACAACATTCTCCAAAATGTATAGAGTGTTAACATCAAGTAAGATATTAATACAAACAAGGAAGCGTATTCTTCAGTGTTATGTGTGGTCTACTCTAATGTATGGGGCAGAGACATGGACAATCTCTAAGAAAATGTACAAACGTTTAGCAGCATTTGAGATGTGGACTTATCGAAGGATGATGAAAATATCATGGACAAAGAAGATCACCAACAAAGAAGTTCTCAGAAAAATTAAAAATAAGAAAAGCTTGTTTGCCACTATACAGACAAAGAAACTTATTTATTTTGGCCACATCATTCGTCAGAGTTCAATATACCGTACATTGTTGGAAGGGAAGGTGAATGGCAGCAGAGGGAGAGGGAGACCAAGAACATCATGGTTTACAAATATTTCACAGTGGACAGGCTTGAATTATTCACAGTCTATCAGAACAGCACACCATCAGGACAAGTGGAGAACCATTGCATCCAACCCTCGACTAGAGGACGGAACTATTGATTTATTGAAGTGCAGCAGTATCTAAGTCAAGGGGCTGTCACACTACAACGGATGACATTAGCATATGGTGACGTATGTGATTTTCGACCAACATGTCGGCATATGGCATCATACGGTACATGTACATTGGGCATACGTCGAGTATGCTTGGGATACGGTGTTATAGGGGTCGTCTTACATCGGCGTGCGTCGAGGCGCTAAAAAATTGTTGTGCATGTTCAAAATTGTCAAAGTATGTCAACATATGGCTGATACATTCCTCATACGCTACGTGTATGCTAGGTCTAGATTGGCATACATTAGGAGCACGTTAGGGGTAGGTCGGGGTACGTTGGGACATGTTAGCCATACGTTCAGCCTGTGGGAATGTGCAGTCCACGTACAGTCCATGTACTGCCAATGGATGCATAACATACTCTTAACATACTTCAAATGTATGCCTGCCATATCTCCAGCATACTTAACGTATACGCCATACTTCTAGCGATGTAGTAACATACATAACTTTGGACAGTGTACCGTGAGTATATGCAAGCGTTTTGCGAACATTTTGCGAACATTTTGCAAACGTTTTGCAAACGTTTTGCGAGGCACATGAACGCTCTCATATGCTAGCAATAGGTCGGAGATACGTTCTGCATATGTTACGTATGGTGTGTGTACATCATGTGTATGTTGAATGTATGCCCATTTTTATCCCCACCGCTGAAAAGTTTGACGAATGCCGACGTACTGGCAAAGTTTCGAACTTTGAGCACGCGCTGACGCCGTATGTCGTAGTGTGACAGGCCCTTTAGATATCTCATAATTCAGGTAACGAATGACTATACAAAGGTTCGTTTCAGCCTGCGTCCCACCGTGGTGGCGCTGCGGGGGTTGCCCAAGCAGCAAATGCATGGCGAATGCTGATAGGTCCAATAATAGCAATAAATACAGTCATGATTAATAATAATAATAGTAATCAACCTATAGAGAAATCCGCCCCGTTTATATACGTGTAATAGCTTATACAAAATATATATGTGATGTATAACGTATTATGCGAGTATAAAGATATGTAAGGGAACATTCCTTATTATTATTATTATTATTATTGTTATCCTCCATGAGATGTGACACTTTACCGGTGGCGCTATCTGGCCCACCTCAACTCCCCTGGATGTTGACCAGTGTCAGTCGCACCGGAGGATCTTTACTTATGTACAGTAAAACCTCCCTAACCTCCCACCTCTATAGATCGACCACTCCCCTATATCAATCGCTGTATTTGGGTTCCAACAATACCATTGTAAGCATATTCTAACTCCCTAAACCGACCACTTCCCTAAATAGACCTTTTAGAGTCGGTCCCAAGGTCGGTCGGTTTAGAGAGGTTTTACTGTATATATATAATTGTATGTATTTATATGTATCTATATGTATATACAGTAAACCTCTGTAACCGACCACCTCCACAGATCGACCATTCCCCTATATCGATCGCTTTGTTTGTCTCCCAAATATTCTAACTCCCTAAGCCGACCACCTCCCTAAATGGACTACTTAAAGTCGGTCCAAGGTCGCTCGATTTA
This sequence comes from Branchipolynoe longqiensis, assembly GCA_030323885.1. Lineage (NCBI taxonomy): Eukaryota > Metazoa > Annelida > Polychaeta > Phyllodocida > Polynoidae > Branchipolynoe > Branchipolynoe longqiensis. Next base: position 34,659 of record JASIRB010000073.1, on the reverse strand, counting down.
GAGAGGTTTTACTGTATCTCTCTCTATATATATAATATATATATATATATATATATATATATATATATACCCTCCTCTACAGTGTAAAATATGGGAATATAAATATGTATAAATAAGGGAATATAAATATAACTATAAACATATAAACGCGCACTGCTGGGGCCTGGCGAGTCATGGGGCTTCAGGGCGAATCCTATTTCTGTGACAGCGTCCCTCGCGTGCTGCAGTTTGCGTCATTCTTACATCAAGTATAACCCTGCTACATAGTCTTTACACCCCGACTCCCCACCACCCCACCCACCCACCCACCCCTCCACCACCCGCCCCAGGCAGGCTGGGTAACGGCGCCCTCCCGGAGACGTTATTCCGTAATTGAAGTGACCTCTAGTCAAGGTCACGGCCGCTGGGGATGAATGAGCGCCATCTCGCGTCAATCTGTCAGTGGTTGTGGCGCGCGCTGGGTGTCCGATAAGCTATCTGAGATGAGCCTTTACCGCCGGCCTGTCCTACACGACGCTCCGATAACCGCGCCCCGCCCGCCCGGGTCCCGATTCGGGCGGGGGGCCCGCCGGCCGGTGGGGCCGGGCGGGCGGGCGGGCGGGGTGGGCGGGGCGGGGCGGGCAGTGGCCGGATTAGTAGTTATCTCTTACCCACAAAGACTGTCCTTCTCAAAACCCGCGCTGAACAGCTGAAGGTGGCACTGGCTCGTCTCACACAAACCCAGCCTCGTTCTGGCCACAAAGCGCCACCGCCATCTTGCCGGATGCCATGTCGCCGCCATTGTTAAATCCGGCGGCATATTTTATTTCAAGTTATCGTCGGGTGAATGGGGTGGGTGGGGGTGGTGGGGTGTGGCGCTGATGGATGAATGGGTGGAGGGTGGGGGGCGGGGGGGGGTAGGGGAGTGAGGGGGTGGAGGAGGAATGGGGGGGGGGGTAGGGAGTGAGGATGGGGGGATGGAGGGATGGGGGTAAGGGAGTAAGGGTGGGGAGGTGTCAGTCAATGACATTTGTCTCAAGAGATGTATTGATCCTATTTATACCCAGTAGCGCTCGCCCGACATAAAAAAAAACATTTTCAAATTAGTTAATGATGCTGGCTTTATTAACTAATTTATTGCAGAAATCACACGGATGTTTACCCGTAGAGGAATGCCAAGCCGTCCCGACTGTGTTCTTTATACGAGTATAAATGGACGGAAGGAAGGAGGCGGGTGTATGACTTATAAATGGAGGGAAGGAGGCGGGAGGGAGGGTGGGTCATGTGTGTGTGTGTGTGAGGGGGTGTTGCGGTGAGAGGGAGGGCGGTGGGAGGGTGGTGGTAGGGAGGGAGGGTGGGTGTTGAGACGGGGAGCGAGATAGCGAAATAGCGAATGGTAGACAGGAAGTGTAAACACTTATTTGTCTCTCATTTTTGCTTGAGTGCAAGTAAATAAGCAATACAAGGAATAATTAGTAGCATGTGGTGAATGGGAGGGTTGGGTGGGTAAAGTAGATGGCTGAGAGGTGGGAGGGTGGTGGTAGGGAGGGTGAGTGGGTGTGGAGACGGGGAGGGAGATGTGTCTTGTGAGGGTTTGGTGGGTAGAGAATATGACTGAGAGGTGGGAGGGTGGTGGTAGGGAGGGAGGGAGGGTGGGTGTGGAGGCGGGGAGGGACATGTGAGAGTGGGTGGATAGAGGGTTGGGGGAGGGTTGAGAAGATGACTGAGAGGTGGGAGGGTGGTGGTAGGGAGGGAGGGTGGGTGTGGAGGCGGGGAGGGACATGTGAGAGTGGGTGGATAGAGGGTTGGGGGGGTGAGAAGATGACTGAGAGGTGGGAGGGTTAGTGGTGAGGACGGGGGTTTGGAGAGGGTTGCGAGGTGATAAGGGCGACCGTGGAGGAGGTTTAAGAGGTGGGTGGGGGGAGGAAAGCTAAACGGTGGGAGGATGGTGGTGGGACGACGGTGTTGTGGGAGAGTGGGAGGAGGTGTTAGGGAGGCTGTTGGGAGGTGTTACTTTGTTAGGGGAGTGTTCAGAGGGTTAAAGAGAGTGTTGCTAATTGTTAGGGGCGAGTGTTGGGATGTATTAGGGAGAGTGTTGGGATGTGTTAGGGGGAGTGTTGGGATGTGTTAGGGGAGTGTTGGGAGGTGTTAGGGAGAGTGCTGGGAGGTGTTAGGGGAGAGTGTTGGGTGTTGGGGGGAGTGTTGAGGAGTTGGGGGGAGTGTTGGGGCTGTATGGGAGAGTGTTGGTGTTAGGAGAGAGTTGTGGGGTGTTAAGGGAGGGTGATCGGGAGAGTGTTGGGAAACGGTGGGGGAGAGTGTTAGGGTGTTAGGGGAGAGTTTTGGGTGTTAGGGAAGGGTGATGGAGAGAGTGTTGGAAAGTGTTGGGGGAGAGTGTTGGGGTGTTAGGGGAGGGTGATTGGGAGAGTGTTGGGAAGTGTTGGGGGGGAGGAGTGTTGGGGGTGCTAGGGGAGGGTGATTGGGAGAGTGTTGGGAAGTGTTGGGGGAGAGTGTTGGGGTGCTATGGGAGGGTGATATGTGTTAGGGGGAGAGTGTTAGGTGTTAGGGGAGGGTGATGGGGAGAGTGTTGGGAAGTGTTGGGGAGAGTGTTGGGTGTTAGGGGAGAGTGTTGGGGTGTTAGGGGAGGGTGATGGGGAGAGTGTTGAGGTGTTGGGGGAGAGTGTTGGGGTGTTAGGGGAGGGTGGATGGAGGTGACGGGGAGAGTGTTGGGAAGTGTTGGGGAGAGTGTTGGGGGAGGTGGTTCAGCGGCATGCGTAGGGGGGGGGGGGGGGTTGTAGTACTGTAGGTGGCTGAGTAGAACTAAAATTCAATTTAAAGCCGCAGACATTGAGGAGTATAAGGCCTGATATTGTCAGGCCTGAGGCTCATTGTCACAGATCCGCACAGGGTTACAGGGTGGTTGGTGGTAGGGTGGCCAGTGGGAGGGTGGCCAGTGGGAGGGTGGCTGGCCAGAGGGAGGGTGGCTGGCCGGTGGGAGGGTGGGAGGGTGGCCAGCCGGTGGAAGGGGAGCCAGCCAGGGGGGGGGGGAGGGGGTTGTCACCGGCCAGGGGGAGGGTGGCCGGCCTTGGGGAGGGTGGTCGGGTTGTGGAGGACGCGTGCGGGTGTGGCCGGGGAGGGTGGTGGGGAGAGGTGGCAAGGAAGGAAGGTTGCTGGGGGGGGGGGGGAGGGTAGTGGCTGGAGGAGAGTGGCTGAGGGAGAGTGGCTTCTCATGTCTTAGTTTGTTCATCATTAAAATGATTTGCGCCAATGGATAAAATGATGCAGGGTGAAATACATGGCCGGAAGACCAGTGCCTCGGAGCTGAAGAATAAAACCTATTTACAAAAAAAAAGGAAGGAAGGAAGGAGGGTGGCTAGGAAGGAGGGTGGTAGGGAAGTGGGTGGCTGTTGGGAGGGTGGCAGGTATGGTTGGTTGTTGGAGTTTTACGCCCTGGCAACATCTAAGGTCATATCAGGACGGGTACCGACTTGTGACGGTGCACCCCCAAGGCGCCCCATGCTGCCCCACTGGGAGACCAGGCTGCCAGCACCATGAGCTGATATTCTACTCAGTCACATTATCCTGACACTGAGTCAAACCGGTCCTTGCCCTATCCTAATAATGCCGAGCACCTGGCTAGGAAGCGATAAGTATACTTTTTAAGTCATTGGTTTGACTCAACCAGGGTTCGAACCCGTGGGTTTGAATCCCACGATCTGCGGATGGCAAGGAAGGAGGGTGGCCACGGGCGGGGGGGAGGTGTGGGAGGGTGGCTTGGGTGAGGGTTGCAAGGAAGGAGAGTGGTCAGGAAACGGGAGCCTGTGGGGCTAGAGGGGGGGGGGGGAGGTGCCCGGTGGGAGAGGGTCCCGCGGGTGAGACGGCCTGTGGGGCGGGGGAGAGGGCAGGAGGGTGCCCGGTGGGAGAGGGTCCCGCGGGTGAGACGACATGTGGGGCGGAGGAGAGGGGAGGAGAGTGCCCTATGGGAGAGGGTCCCGCGGGTGAGACGGCCCGTGGGGCGGGGAAGAGGGGGGGGGGGGGGGAAGTGCCCGGTGGGAGAGGGGCCCGCTGGTGAGACGGCCCGTGGGCCTGGATCGGGCAGCCCGACTGACGTGGCCGGGGTGTCGGCATTGTGTCGCTACAGGCTCCGTCAGGCTAACCACACGGTGGCTCCCACCAGTCCAGCCCGGAACCCTCCGCTGTCAATGTTAGTTGTTGGGAGTTTTACGTCTTGGCAACATCTAAGGTCATATCAGGACGGGTACTGCCTTGTGACAGTGCGCACTGATGGTGACTGTATAGTGTTGCCCCCCTGGGAGACCAGCAGCAGGACCAGATAAACAGTGATATCCCACTCAGTCACATTATCATCACACTGAGCCAACCAGTCCTTGCTCTGTCGTAATAATGGCGAGCACCTGGCTAGGGAGCGAACGTATACATTGTCACTTCTCACACCTGATACCCTTCCCTGACTGTCACGTCCCACACCTGACACCCTTCCCTGACTGTCACGTCCCACACCTGACACCCTTCCCTGACTGTCACGTCCCACACCTGACACCCTTCCCTGACTGCCACTTCCCACACCTGACACCCTTCCTGACTGCCACTTCCCACACCTTACACCCTTCCCTGAATGTCACTACCCATGCCTGACACCCTTCCCTGGGTGTCATGTCCCACACCTGACACTCTTCCCTGACTGTCACATGCAACACCTGACACCCTTCCCCGAGTGCAACACCCCACACTTGACACCCTTCCCTGGGTGTCACATCCCACACCTGACACCCTTCCCTGACTGTCACGTCCCACACCTGACACTCTTCCCTGACTGTCACATCCCACACCTGACACCTTTCCCTGGGTGCAACATCCCACACTTGACACCCTTCCCTGGGTGTCACATCCCACACCTGTCACCTTTCCCTGGGTGTCACATCCCACACTTGACATCCTTCTCTGGGTGTCACGTCCCACACCTGACACCCTTCCCTGACTGTCCCATCCCACAACTGACCCGCTTCCCTGAATGTCACGTCCCACACCTGACACTCTTCCCTGACTGTCACTTCCCACACCTGACACCCTTCCCTGACTGTCACTTCCCACACCTGACACCCTTCCCTGACTGTCACGTCCCACACCTGACCTGCTTCCCTGACTGTCACGTCCCACACCTGACACCCTTCCCTGACTGTCTCGTCCCACACCTGACACCCCTCCCTGACTGTCACATACCACACCTGACACCCTTCGCTGGGTGTCACATACCACACCTGACACCCTTCGCTGGGTGTCACATCCCACACCTGACACCCTTCCCTGGGTGCCACATCCCGCGAGGCATGCTCCCTGCGATGAGTTGATTACATTTGGCAGTAAAATAAGCCAATGAGAATGATAGCCAAGTTTATGCTTTATTGTAGAAGCGATGCTGATTCATAACAATGCAGCTTTCATAATAAATAATAATGGCGATGATATCATAATAATTGGCAATTAAAATGATTTTTAATTGAACTTTTGAACTTATTCAGGAATATATTAAGAGAGAAAAGTCATAAATGCACTGTTATAATTATTTGAAAAAGCATGCCCAGAACTAGATAAAAGATTCACCCGTTGTAGTACACGGGTGAAGACCAGCCTTATATAAATACGGGGGAAAATGGCATTAATATGAAAGTGAGGCTCCAGTATGTAGCCCCAGTATCAAATGGCTACCCATGTTATGCATATAGGCACAGAGTTGGTGAAATCGGAGAGACTGCAAAAAAGACAAGATGGCGGCCGCAGAACGCCGTCGATTTCACTTTTAAATCTTATTAAACTAGATATTATATTATATTTTTCAACCCAAAAGTAGCGGGTAAATAATAAAACATACATAAAGAAGAACTGTTGCTTGTTAGATTGTTAAATTAGGCTCTCAATTCTTCGACCCGTTTTTTCGCCAGCTTTTACATAGGGCTGGTATGCACCCCTCCTGTGGCTACTGCAGCAGTACGGGGTGAATCTTGTATCTAGCCCAGAACTAGTCCTTTAATTGTCTAATTGAGTTATAGTGGGTATCTTTTTAAGATAAAAAATCATGTTCGTGAGTTTCACCTAAGGTGCTGCTGCTTTGTTTGTTATTTGATAGAAGTGTAATCTAGACAGTAGTAATAATAATTATCGTGAACTTCTGCTTTTTATACTCACTTAACGTTTTTCTTAACATATTTTAAGCGATAAAAGTGTCTTTTTATACTTACTTAGTGTTTTTCTTCACATGTTTTACACGATAAAAGTGGGTTTTTTATACTCATTTTTCCGAATATATTTTATGCGATAAAAGTGTTTATTATACTCACTTGGCGTATTTCCTAACATTTTGTACACAAATATTTTCCTGTATTTATTAATAAATCGTGACGTGTTTGCATCAGCATATCTTACTTAAAGTACAGTCCGATGGTTTTGCGTTTCTGTAATTTCTTCTGAGATAACTAGGTTAAATTGATTGTTATGGTGCACTTTACTTTTCTTTGAAGTAACTTTTATTTTAAATGACTAACTTTTAAAGTATTTGGAGTGTAAGCATACAGAATTAATTTTGCCAAGCATGCCAAAACTCTGACATCATAGGTTTCAGTAGTAACAGGTTCTATTAAATTGACTCAGTATTCCCTTCTGTGTGGCAACAAGTGCTTAATAAATGAATACGTATCTAAAGGCCCTGTCACAGTATGGCGTATGGCGGGAGCGTATTGAAAACCTACGTAGGTCCTGCGCGTGCCGGCCTATGATGACATTTGGTGACCTTTCGGGTGGTTTTGAGCGTATGTGGAACCTACGAGGAGCGTACGAGGAGCGTATGAGGAGCGTATGGGAGCGTATGGGAGCGTGCTGTGACATTTTTTGACAGTATGGGCCATACGCCCTCATAGGTCGGGTTTTTTTGAGCATGCACAAACAAATTTGGATGGACGGATTTATGAAAGCGTATGGCGGCGTATGCCTCATACGCTTCACATACGCCGGCATCTGGCGGCATCTGGCGGCGTATGAGTAGCGTATGAGTAGCGTATGCGTAGCGTATGAGTAGCGTATACGGCGTATGCCGACGTATATGACGTAACGCGCTTACGCCGCCATACGCTCCCGCAAAACACCCTAATGTGACAGCCCCTTTAGTTGTAATATGTATAATCAAGTTTAAGTCAGTGTTTTGGTTTTGAAAATGTTATGCTTCATCGGACCATTCAGCTTTAAATAATGTCTAGGTTATGGTGCAGTCACACTACGACGCTTCTCCCGGCGACCCGTCAGTGTTGAAAATAAAATATTGCGCATAGAGAAACGTTAAAGAAATCGGGGAAATATGGGGAAATTTGACGTTGGCGCAGCGTGTGGGTAGCGTGTGAGTAGCGTGCGGCCAATGTGTGTCGACGCGTTGGGGGAAAAAAAAAAAGTTTGGTGCGACGTCTTCATATATCCTTAAATGTTGCTAAGACGTAAAACAACAATGCCCCAGTTTGCCGCAACGGGTGGGAACGACCCTCCCGCGCGCGCGGCGTCTGCCTGGCGTTCCCATAACGTTATTCTGGCGCGTCCAACGGAGCTCCTAACGTCCTTACCCATATATTTGCGCGCGCTGCCGGTCGTTGGTTGTTTTTGGCGACCGGCAATGCGCGCCGACGTTGTCCGCCGACCAGCAACGTCAAGGGTAGTGTACCGACGTGTACCGACGCGCTCATAATGCGCCACCAGCGCGTCCATACTTTTCACTTATTATCGCCCAAAATCACTACACGTTGCCGTGTCGCCGGCGAGAAGCGTCGTAGTGTGACTGCACCATTAGGTGAGTGAGATGGATTTTGTTTCTGTGTATATTATGGGAGAGAGAAACTGGTCAGTTAGAGTTACCTAATCCGATAGTCAGATTTACTTAGTAGATTTATATATATAGGCCGATAATTATAACCTATCATACTTCATTCACTTTGATATCATTTTTTATATTTTTTATTAGAAATCGTTAATTTTGGAATTATTTGAAGTGAAAACATGGCAAATTATTTTCATTGCGCACATGGAAATTCTAGACACCGTAGGCTTTTCAGCAGTAGCAGGTTGTTTGTTTGTTGTTGTTTTACATCCTAGCAACACCTAAGGTCATATCAGGATGGGTACCGACTTGTGACAGTGTGCACTCATGGCTACTTTATAGTGCTGCCCCACTAAGAAACCAGGCCGCCGGTACCATGACCTGGTATCCCACTCAGACACATTATCCTGACACTGAGCACACCAGTCCTTGCCCTGTCCTAATCTGCTAATAATGCCGAGCGCCTGGCTAGGAAGCAACAAGTATCAATTTTTAAGTCATTGATTTGACTCGACCAGGGTTCGAACCCACTGACTTGTGACAGTGTGCACTCATGGCTACTTTATAGTGCTGCCCCACTGGCAGACCAGGCTGCCAGCACCATGACCTGATATCCAACTCAGTCACATTATCCTGACACTGAGCCAACCAGTCCTTGCCCTATCCTAATAATGCCAAGCGCCTGGTTAATAGGAAGCGACAAGTATCAATGTTTAAGTCATTGGTTTGACTCGACCAGGGTTCGAACCCACGATCCCACGGTCTACCAACACGGGAGACGGACGCTGTAACTCATTCGGCCATCCAGTGCAGTAGCAGGTTCTATTAAATTGACTTAAAGCTGCATAGTCCGATGAAATATCAGATTTTCAAAACCAAGCCAATTATCTAGATTTGATTTGACATATCTAACTTAGATACTGATGCATTTATTAAGCATTTGTTTCTGCGTAGAAGGCAATACTGAGTCAATTTAACAGAACCCCTTACTGCAGAAGTCTAGGGTATCAGAGTTTTGGCAAGCTTGCCAAAACTAATTTTTCATGTTTGCACTCAAAATATCTCAAAAGTTTACCATTTAAAATAAAAGTAACTTTGAACTAATGTAAAGTGGATACTAGTGATCGATCTAATATATTTATTTCAGAAAAAAAGACCGAAATTCAAAACCATCGGCCTATGCAACTTTAACATTCCCTTCTATGCGAAAACAATCGTTTTAAGTTTCATAATCATAGTCTGATGAATTTGAGTTTCTGACATATTTTGAGATAAATATAATATGTTGATTGTTGTATCTACTTACCTCAGTTTGAAGTATTTTGTTATAATAAATGGCTAACGTTGGAGATAATTGAAATAAAGCCATGATAAATTAGATTTGGCATGCGCGTGAACTATCTGCCTACTGTGAGCTTCAGCAGTAACAGGTCTATTAATCTGACTTAGTATTCCCTTCTATACAGCAACAATTGCTTAATATTATAAGTGCCCAGCAAGTTTAGTTTGGTGGCAGAGTAGGGCATCCTGGTTAGCATGAGTGCCGGCGATGGCGCCACCGGTCACGTGGTGGAGGAGTATGCTCCCCACCAAATAGGTGTAGAACAATAGTAATAGCAAATAATAATAATAATAATTTCCCTTCCGCGCCTTTATACTCGCATAATGCTGATACATGATATATATTTATTTGTATAAGAACTTGTTCCACATATATCATATATCCGCCTGATAAATAAAATAGTATCACATCCCTCCACATATCTATATTATTGAACTTAAGAGAAGGTGAAAGGAACACGTCATTAAGTCAACATATTTTCTTAAGCCGAGTTGGTTCGTTCGGTGAGTGATTTGGTGGTAGACCTTGAAAAAAATACTTTGTGGGACCAGTTGGCCTTGAGTGGACTCGGACTGCGCATGCGCCTGATGGGCGCTACGCCGTTTTGCAGATCATAAAACCCCATGTCATCAATAACGTCGTCAATTCCCTCCCCCCTAACCCCCCTTCCTCTCCCATCTCCCCCCCCCCATCTCCCGCCCCCCCATCTCCTCGCCACCCTCTATTCACTCCCACTGTCCATGCACTTCTCGACCAGGCAGGCCCAACTGTCACCCGGTCCCCTGCCCAACTGTCACAAGGTCCGCGTTCAGGCTCCGTCTCGGAGGCGCCTCGGCGAGAAGGTGAAAGGAACACGTCATTAAGTCGACATATTTTCTTAAGCCGAGTTGGTTCGTTCGGTGAGTGATTTGGTGGTAGACCTTGAAAAAAATACTTTGTGGGACCAGTTGGCCTTGAGTGGACTCGGACTGCGCATGCACCTGATGGGCGCTACGCCGTTTTGCAGATCATAAAACCCCATGTCATCAATAACGTCGTCAATTCCCTCCCCCCTAACCCCCCTTCCTCTCCCATCTCCCCCCCCCCATCTCCCCCCCCCCATCTCCTCGCCACCCTCTATTCACTCCGCACTGTCCATGCACTTCTCGACCAGGCAGGCCCAACTGTCACCCGGTCCCCTGCCCAACTGTCACCAGGGCCGCGTTCAGGCTCCGTCTCGGAGGCGCCTCGGCGACGGGCCTGACGTCACGCTAGTCTGAACGGCAAAGGCAGTTTATTGTCTCGAAAATGGCCGCCCCCATAGGTGGCGGCCATTTGCAATGGATAAGCTGCGCTGTAATTGGCTGAAACCAATGGAAATGGCCGCCATTTTCGAGGCGCTTTTTGTCTCCTGATTGAAAAGGGAGGCGTCGCCGAGACGTCGCCGAGACGCACCCTGAACGCAAATAGAGCAAAAAGCATCGCCGAGACGTCGCCGAGACGTACCCTGAACGTGGCCCAGGTACCCTGCCCAACTGTTACCCGGTCCCCTGCCCAACTACCACCCGGTCCCCTGTCCAACTGCCACCCGGTCCCCTGCCCAACTGTCACCCGGTCCCCTGCCCAACAGCCGGTCCCCGACCCAACTTCCACCCGGTGTCGCAGTTTCAGCGCCCGGTCAGTTTCAGCGCCCGGTCAGTTTCATGCGCATGCGTCAAAATCTAACATCATCTTCACTAACCTTATAAATTTAATATAATGTTTTTGGTCAAGATGTTTTCTATATGTGTACCAAACGATTTGTTTCTAGATGGTGTAATTTGAGAGATATTTGACTTCTTCTGTATTTTCTGTATGAACATTGCTCACGACCATTGACAATGCCTTGAGTTTGACAGTACGCGCAGTGCAAAACCTTAGTTTTATTCAAAATTAATACAAATCAAGAACCCTAACCGTATAAATTTAATACAGTCTTTTTGGTAAAGATGTTTTCTATATGTGTACCAAGCGATTTGTTAATAGGTGGTGTAGTTTTAGAGATATTTCACTTTTGCTGTATTTTCTGTATGAAGATTGCTCACGACCATTGACAATGCCTTGAGTTTGAGTCTATACGGGCCGCTGAAACTGACCGGGCGCTGAAACTGCCTCACCGGTCCCAGCGCAACTGCCACTCGGTCTCCTGCCCGACTCCAGGCTGGTCCCTTGCTCACCTTCTAGACCTGTTATCTATCGTTTTCCACCCTGGTCTCCTGCCTCCCTTCCCCTCTTCCCCAGACACGTCCCATTTCCGCCTTCAGACCGGTCCAGAAGCGATGTGTCCCTCGCACACTGGTGTGCTGCGGAAACTGCAACACCGGTCGTCTATCGCCTTTTAAACAGGTCCCCCGCCCTTCTTTCAAATTGCACCCTTGCCCACCTCCAGGCTGGTCCCTTACCCACTTTCCATACCGGTCCCCTGCCCGCCTGACCGTCCGTCCCCTGCTTCCCCTACCACCCGTCTCCTGTTCGCCTTCTATACCGGTCCCCTCTCCGCCTTTTAGACCGGTCCCCTACCCGTCTGCAGGCCGGGCCCCCTTTATCCATCCAACTGTCTGGTATGTGTCTGCCTAAATGCGACTAGGCTAGAATCAACCTGACACTCGCACGCTCCTAGACTAACTAGCATACCAAGCAAAGCATTCCGTTACCATGACTACCAAGACAGACGACTTTTCTTTTTGGTGTGTGACTGAAGGCTGCAGTGGGCTTACATGTTTGTCCTAATTGACAGTTAAGGATAAGGATGGCAAAATCTAGAGTATCAGACGTTGGATGCCGCTGTGCCGCGCTGTCTGACGTCATGTTGTCATGGTGACGTCGCCGTGGCGCGAGGCGCATGCGCACGCGACCTTCTGGTACTGCTGCTTGGCTAATCTACACAGTGTTTCCGGGCGAGGTAAGGCTGTAACATTAAAGCTGCATAATCCGATGAAAGCATCAAATTTTCAAAACCAAAACAGTGATGTAGATTTTATCCTATAGATCCAACTTAGATACTGTTTTTTTGTGTGTTTTTTGTGTGACAAGTTATTTATTCTGCCCATAATGTATAAGCTCCAGTGAGGGTGCTTGTTTTCAACACTGGACAGCTGTGATCCTGGATTGGTCTGGTCTCACACTCAGGAGTGTTTACCTGATCTTTCTTGGGCCAACCTTTTGCGGTTTTGGGTGTTAGTAGTTGCTATATTAGTTTTTTTGTATTTTTCAAAGTTTTTTCCTAACCTGTATATGATAACTTAGCCTACTATGTACATCTACCCAGATGACATACAGGCCTGTCGGAGAGGATCTTGTCCCATTGTGGTTTGTTACAGCATCCTTTCACCCACGCTCTGTTCTTATATAGTACACCAGTGTGCTAGAACACCCCTGGACCCTTCAGGACTGCGACTAGGTGGGATGGTTGTGTTATATGGTTAGCCATTTTGTATTTCAGGGTGAATCGGATGCATGATCATGGCCTGCCCAGTTCTGCTTTGGTGTGTGCCAGTACACATACCAAGACGGACTGCGCTCTATTGTGATAGTCATTTCGATTGCCATAGTACTTAGGAGGGATAATTTCCGTATTTGTAATATCTACCATCTTTTCTGGCCTGTCTTTTGCTTTTTGTGCCAGAACACAGCAAGCAGTGACTGCGCCCACAGTCAGGTTGGATATTGTTCCTTCAGTAGGTGGTTGTGTATTACCTTGTTTTCTTTAAGAATCTTTTATAGTGGTCTGGTGCACATGTATTGCTACAAAGAAGGGGATACCAAGACAATCTAATACTTAAAGCTGCATAGTCCGATGAAATATCAAATTTTCAAAACCAAACCAATTATCTACATTTGATTTTACATATCTAACTTAGATACTGATGCACTTATTAAGCATGTGTTTCTGCGTAGAAGGCAATACAGAGTCAATTTAACAGAACCTGTTACTGCAGAAGCCTACAGCTTGCCAAAACTAATTTTCCATGTTTGCACCCAAAATATCTAAAGAGTTTACCATTTAAAATAAAAGTAATTTTGAACTAGTGTAAAGTAGATACTAGTGATCGATTTAATATATTTATCTCATAAAAAATACCAAAATTCAAAACCATCGGACTATTCAACTTTAAGCAATAGTAATAGAACTTGTTATTGCTGAAGCTTATGGTGTCAGACTTTTGATGTACTTGCCAAAATTAATTTGGGTTGCTTTCACTTCAAATATCTCCAAATTCGCCATTTAAAATATAAATTAATTCATTGTAAAGTAAGGTAGATTACAACAATCAATCTAATGTACTTATCTAAGAAAATAACATAAACTAAAAACCATCGGACTATGCAACTTTAATGTCAAGAAACAGCAAAATATGCGCGCTCTTTTTTAACCGTTCAGTGATTATATTAATTTAAAATGGTTGATTCTTTGTCGTTGCTCCAGTGAATACCCACGGTATAATGTTTTTGCTACAATTGTTTATTTTAGATCACCACAATCATAATAGAGACCTTACTCATGGAGCTGTAGGTAAAAAAACATCTTTACCCAGAGTAGGAAACTGGTAGGGGTAAATCAAATGACAACCTAATCTAAATCTGAGCTAAAACTGCCTTGGTATGAATCAACTGGTAGAGTCACTAGTTCCAGCGTACACTGCTATTTGTATTGGCACAGAATTGAATAATTGGATGAGAATGCAAAAAGAAAAGCAAAAATAAAGATGGCGGACAGAAATGGATTTGATTTTAAAGTGTATTAATCTACATGATTTAATCAATTATTAACTTCGAAAGTACCAGGCTACCAGTATTTGAACCATAAATTTAACACATTATATTTCAAATTCATGTGGCTATTTCCATTAGCAAATTGCAGTAGCACCAGTAATGTATTTCTTCTAATTAATAATACATGCAGGTATAATCTACACTACCCAATGTAGTATCCCCTCCTTCCTGGGTAGTTAATGTTTGTTTTATTTAATGATGCCTCTAGAGCACATTGATTTTTATCATCGGCTATTTCAATAGCATATGGTCCTTCTGACATATTTCTTTGGAGGGAACCTGCTGCCACCTCATTGGCTACTCTTTCCGATAAGCAGCACGGGGTATTTTATATACACTTTCCCACAGACTGGACAGCAAATACCACAGGCTTTGATGAACCAGTTGTGGACTCCTGGTTGGAATGGAAAATAGCCCAAACTGTAAATGTCCTGGATAGTTAAACCCTACTACATTCTCTGCTCGCTCACCTCACAATGTGATAACCTTGTGGACCTTCCCGTTGATTATTCTCAAGTGACCAGCATAATTAATAATAGCTAGATAAAATATTCACTCCTACCCACAGTAGGGGTAAAGGACAACTATATCTAAATCTGGTAAGAATCAACTGCAAATAAGAGGTGCAGCTTTGGGTCCCAGCATGTAGTATTTATCTATATTGAGGTAGAGTTGATGAAATGGTAGAGCATGAAAAAAACTAAGATGATGGTCACTGAATGCTTTAGATTAGACTTGTAAAGTCTATTAAAGTTGCATTGTTCGAAGGTTTTGAGTTTCTGTCATTTCATGAACTTAATATATTTGGTTGATCATTATAATCTACCTTATTTTACTTTGAAGTAACTTTTATTTTAAATGGCTAACTTTTGAGATATTTGAAGTGGCAACATACAACATTTATTTTGGCAACCATACCAAAACTCTGATCCCAGAGGCTTCATTAGTAACAGGTTCTACTAAAAGGGCTCAGTATTCCCTTCTATCTGGCAACACATGCTTAATAAGTGCATTAGTGTCTAATTTAAATATGTTGAATCAAATCTAGATAATTGTTTTGGTTTTGAAAATTTGAACTTTTCATCGGACTATGCAGCTTTAATCTACATGATTTAATCAATTATTCACACTAAATGTAAAACCAAGCAAACAAGCAAGCACACCGGTGGGGTTAGATTGTTAAGCCTTATGTTTCTAGGTCTGGGTTGCCTGTACATCACTAGTAGGGTGTGATTGACAAGCCTTATGTTTCTGGGCACGGGTTGCCTGTACAGCAATGGTAGGGTGTGATTGTTAAACCTTATGTTTCTGGGTGCGGGTTGCCTGTACAGCACTGGTAGGGTGTGATTGACAAGCCTTATGTTTCTGGGCACGGGTTGCCTGTACAGCACTGGTAGGGTGTGATTGACAAGCCTTATGTTTCTGGGCACGGGTTGCCTGTACAGCACTGGTAGGGTATGATTGACAAGCCTTATGTTTCTGGGCGCGGGTTGCCTGTACAGCACTGGTAGGGTGTGATTGCTAAGCTTTATGTTTCTGGCCATGCGTTGCCTGTACAGCACTGGTAGGGTGTGATTGCTAAGCCTTATGTTTCTGGGTTTGGGTTGTCTGTACAGCACTGGTAGGGTGTGATTGTTAAGTCTTATGTTTCTGGGTTTGGGTTGCCTGTACAGCACTGGTAGGGTGTGATTGCTAAGCCTTATGTTTCTGGGTGCGGGTTGCCTGTACAGCACTGGTAGGGTGTGATTGCTAAGCCTTATGTTTCTGGGTGCGGGTTGCCTGTACAGCACTGGTAGGGTTGGTGAGTTGCCTGACAGCACTGTAGGTGTGTTGCTAGGTTTCTGGGTGGGTTGCCTGTACAGCACTGGTAGGGTGTGATTGCTAAGCCTTATGTTTCTGGGCGTGGGTTGCCTGTACAGCACTGGTAGGGTGTGATTGCTAAGCCTTATGTTTCTGGGTTTGGGTTGCCTGTACAGCACTGGTAGGGTGTGATTGCTAAGCCTTATGTTTCTGGGTGCGGGTTGCCTGTACAGCACTGGTAGGGTGTGATTGCTAAGCCTTATGTTTCTGGGTGCGGGTTGCCTGTACAGCACTGGTAGGGTGTGATTGCAAGCTATGTTTCTGGGTGCCTGACAGCCTGTAGGTGTGATTGTTAAGCCTTATGTGTCTGGGTGCAGGTTGCCTGTACAGCACTGGTAGGGTGTGATTGCTAAGCCTTATGTTTCTGGGTGTGGGTTGCCTGTACAGCACTGGTAGGGTGTGATTGCTAAGCCTTATGTTTCTGGGTGTGGGTTGCCTGTACAGCACTGGTAGGGTGTGATTGCTAAGCCTTATGTTTCTGGGTGCGGGTTGCCTGTACAGCACTGGTAGGGTGTGATTGCTAAGCCTTATGTTTCTGGGTGCGGGTTGCCTGTACAGCACTGGTAGGGTGTGATTGTTAAGCCTTATGTTGCTGGTTGCGGGTTGCCTGTACAGCACTGGTAGGGTGTGATTGTTAAGCCTTATGTTTCTGGGTGCGGGTTGCCTGTACAGCACTGGTAGGGTGTGATTGACAAGCCTTATGTTTCTGGGTGCAGGTTGCCTGTACAGCACTGGTAGGGTGTGATTGCTAAGCCTTATGTTTCTGGGTGCAGGTTGCCTGTACAGCACTGGTACGGTGTGATTGCTAAGCCTTATGTTTCTGGGTGCGGGTTGCCTGTACAGCACTGGTACGGTGTGATTGCTAAGCCTTATGTTGCTGGGTGTGGGTTGCCTGTACAGCACTGGTAGGGTGTGATTGACAAGCCTTATGTTTCTGGGTGTGGGTTGCCTGTACACACTGGTAGGGTGTGATTGTTAAGCCTTATGTTTCTGGGTGCGGGTTGCCTGTACAGCACTGGTAGGGTGTGATTGCTAAGCCTTATGTTTCTGGGCGCGGGTTGCCTGTACAGCACTGGTAGGGTGTGATTGCTAAGCCTTATGTTTCTGGGCGCGGGTTGCCTGTACAGCACTGGTAGGGTGTGATTGCTAAGCCTTATGTTTCTGGGTGCGGGTTGCCTGTACAGCACTGGTAGGGTGTGATTGCTAAGCCTTATGTTTCTGGGCACGGGTTGCCTGTACAGCACTGGTAGGGTGTGATTGTTCGAACATGCTTTTGTGTGACAGCTGCCTGCACAGCAGTGATTGGGTGTGATTGGTGCTTGGTGGCGGCCGTCCGACCCAGTAACGACCCATTCAGCCTCCTAGTGACGGCCTAGTTAGGCGCCTGTTTCTGTTTGCTGACGACATTCCGCTGAAGGTTATTGGGTCTGGTCTGTGTCAAAGAGCGTTCAATGGCCTTTGGCGGGAATGTGGAGCATGTTTGTATGTTTGTTTGTTGGGGTTTTATGTCCTGGCCACGTCTAATGTCACTGGGCGGAGTGGCCGTATCGGTAGAGCTCGGGCCTTGCGTATGGCAGATCGGGAGTTTGGTTCCCGGTCAAGTTAAGCCAATGACTTATATAAAATTGATACTTGCCGCTTCCTAGCCTGGCGCTCGGCATTAATAGGATAGGGCAAGCAGTGCTTAGCTCAGTGTTAGGATAATGTGACTGGGTGGGATATTGGCTCATGCCGGTGGCCTGATTTCCCAGTGGGGCAACACTATAAAGTCGCCATGAGTGCGCACTGTCACAAGTCAATACCTGTCCTGATATGACCTTAGATGTTGCCAGGACATAAAACTCCAACAACCAACCAACGAACATCTAATGGCATATTAGGATAGGTACCGACTTGTGATAGTTCACACTCATAGTGAATTTATAGTGCTGCCCCACTGGCAGACCAAGCCACCAGAACCATAACCCAATTTCCGACTCAATCACATTATCCCGGTACTGAACTAACCAGTCCATGCCGTATCCTAGTAATGCAATGCTGAGCACCACGCTAGGTAACAAGTATAAATTTGGTAAGTCATTGGTTTGACTGGACCGGAATTCGAACTCGCGATATTCGACGCTGAGCACCACGCTAGGTAACAAGTATCAATTTTGTAAGTCATTGGTTTGACTCGACCGGGATTCGAACTCGCGACCTTCGACAGGAAGCCTGCGCTCTACCAATTGAGCCACCGCGTCTGGTGAAGCATAATGAACTTGTATAATATTGGGGAGGTTGTCATGTGAACTGACTTTTGCTGGAAAAGAAATCATTATAACACCTTTTCTTCCCCACTTGGCAAAAACTGTTATTTGAATATTTGATGTGAGTCATCTTTCAAGTGGAATATTATTTATTGCATGACACACTCTCAACATTTAAGCTACTCATTTAATATATTTAAAGTCCAATGGTTTTGAGTTTCTGTTTTTTTACTAGATAAATGTACCTGGTTAATCGTTCTAACCTACAGTGCTTTAGTTTGAAGTAACGCTGATTATGAATAGCTAACTTGAAAGATATTTGAAGTGTAAATATGCCCAATTAATTTTGGGATGCGTGTTAAAATTCTGACAGTGACACTGTAGGCTGCACCAGTAACATATTCTATTAAAATTACTTAATATTCCCTTCTCCGCAGCAATAACTGTAAATCAAAGTACACCAGTATTTGAGTTAGAGATGTTGAATCAAATCTAGTTAAGTGTTTTGATTTATAGAAAATATTTCGTTTTTTTCAGACGATTCAGCTTTACCCAAAATATTAAAAGTTGCATAACCGGATGGCTTTTGAATTTCTGTTAGTAAAAAAAGAGAGAATTAGCCTATATACTACGTTGATTATTATCATGTATTTGACAGTTGCTTGAATTGTCTTTTATTTTAAATGGGATAAGTTTGAAGATATTTGAAGTCAAAACGCGAAAATAATAATTATCAACACAGGACACGAATCGGTATAAAGTGGGTGTTTATTTAATTTTCTTTATGTCAGGTATTCTTGTTTCTTAGAGTCAGTTCTTGGTCGAATGTCTAGTGTATTGTCCCAGCGCTCAACCTTTGTTCTTACAGATGGGTGGGTGGGATGGCTGAGAAAGAAAACACGGTAGGCTTTACAATAACCACGCAGCAGATTCTGGCTCACTGGCGAAAGTGAGCTACTCAATGCTCAAATCGGCAGTGCAGGCCCGAACCGCCAGGTGGCAGCGGCAGCGGTGTAGTTAGGGGAATATAATATAGGTGGCGCCAGTGTCGACGGCCATAGAGATTAAGGCTAAGCGTGCGATTCGGTCCCGCGCGCCAAATTACCCATGTTGCCACCGCAACATGAACAATTTGTGCGTGCATACTGAAATGCTAGACACCATTGGATTCAGCTTGTTTTGGCTGTTTGTTGGGGTTTTACGTCTTAGCAACATCTAAGGTCATATGAGGATGGTAGGATTCAGCAGTGACCTGTTCAATTAAATGGACTTTGTTAGTAGTCACATTCTGTGGATCAACAAATGTTTAATGGGTGTGCCCATATACACGTATATGTGCATACACATGTATATGTGACGCATAATGTATTATGCGAGTATAAAGATGCAAAAGGGAATTATAATTATATTGCTATGCTCCGTAAGATCCCAGAATGTACTGGTGGCGCCTCCTTCCACCCACCTCGCCTCCACCGTCTGTTGACTTGTGTCAGTCGCACTGAGGATTTATTATAAATATAGTCCGACTTATATAACTTATAAGTCGAATATATAGGATAAAATTGAGGTCAATATTTTGGTTTAGAACATTTAGTGCTTTCATTGAACTATGCAACTTTAACTATCATAATTTATTTGCATGCACGTACCCATGCGCGTGTGCTATATTTAAGCTGCATAGTCCGATGAAATATCAAATTTTCAAACCCAAACCAATTATCTAGATTTGATTTTACATATCTAACTTAGATACTAATGCACTTATTAAGCATTTGTTTCTGCGTAGAAGGCAATACTGAGTCAATTTACCAGAACCTGTTACTGCAGAAGAAGTCTATGGTGTCAGAATTATGGCAAGCTTGCCAAAACTAATTTTCCATGTTTGCACTCAAAATATCTCAAAAGTTTACCATTTAAAATAAAAGTAATTTTGAACTAATGTAAAGTAGATACTAATGATCGATCTGATATATTTATCTCAGAAAAAATACAGAAATTCAAAACCATCGGACTATGCAACTTTAACTGCCCCCCAGTTGCAGACGCACCTCGCCATTA
Organism: Branchipolynoe longqiensis; assembly: GCA_030323885.1. Classification (NCBI taxonomy): domain Eukaryota; kingdom Metazoa; phylum Annelida; class Polychaeta; order Phyllodocida; family Polynoidae; genus Branchipolynoe; species Branchipolynoe longqiensis. The sequence continues at coordinate 14,513 of JASIRB010000073.1, read as the reverse complement.
AAGCTGCATAGTGCGATGAAAACATCAAATTTTCAAAACTAAAACAATTATCTAGATTTGATTCTATATATTGTCATCGGGTTGATGAAAATGGGAAATATTGCGCCTAGAGCGGGGCTCGAACCCACATCTCTTTGCATTCTGGGCCAGTGTGCTAACCATTACACCACCTAGACTCCCTGATATCACCACACTACCCACGCCTACCTGTCTATGTGGTTACTTGCCTGAGAGGTCAGTGCAGACTACTACACTCGTCCCCCTGGAATTGTAAGTCTTTTTTAAATGGTCATTTAATGCTTACAATTGCATACATACAGGCAATGCACTTACACATACATACCCAGGGTAGGTTCAACAACCATACAGCGTGCAGCTTGTACAGGATCCTGGTCATGGCACCAGTGTCATGGGGTTGATGAAAATGGGAAATATTGCACCTAGAGTGGGACTCGAACCCACATATCTTTGCATTCCGGGCCAGTGTGCTAACCATTACACCACCTAGACTCCCTGATATCACCACACTACCCATGCCTACCTGTGTATGTGGTTACTTGCCTGAGAGGTCAGTGCAGCCTACTACACTCATCCCCCTGGAATTGTAAGTCTTTTAAATGGTCATTTAATGGTTACAATTACATACATACAGGCAATGCACATACACATACATACACAGGGTAGGTTCAACAACCATACAGCGTGCAGCTTGTACAGGATCCTGGTCATGGAACCAGTGTCATGGGGTTGATGAAAATGGGAAATATTGCACCTAGAGCAGGACTCGAACCCACACCTCTTTGCATTCTGGGCCAGTGTGCTAACCATTACACCACCTAGGCTCCCTGATATCAACACACTACCCACGCCTACCTGTCTATGTGGTTACTTGCCTGAGAGGTCAGTGCAGCTTACTACAATATCTAACTTAGATAGTGAAGCACTTATTAAACATTTGTCGCCACATAGAAGTGTATACTGAGGCAATTTAATAGAAATTGTTACCATAGAAGCCTATGGTGTCAGAGTTTTGGCATGCTTGCCGAAATTAATTTGGCATGTTTGCACTTCAAATATCTCAAAAGTTAATCATTTGAAATAAATGTTAATTCAAACTGAAGTAATGTGGATTATAACGATCAACCTAATATAGTTATCTCAGAAAATGACAGAAACTCAAAACCATCGGACTATGCAATTTTAACCGCCCCCAATTGCAAGACTCACCTTGCCATTAACAATGCAATAACTATGGGTTCTTTATTTATTTTCTTTATCACCAGAGACCAGGCATACACACGGTTCTCACGTATTGTTGCCAGAAAATGTTGGTGAACTTTGTCGGTGTGTTGTTAGTGAGGCGGGGCCGGACAGGGCTCATTACAGAGTGGTTTCTATAGCTGAGGTTTCCACCCTCCCCTCCCCCCCCCCCCCCTCTCCACCTCCCCAAGTAACCCACACACTCACTCTCCATACACAACCCAGGAGGGCCGCCCGGCTCCAGAGTTGACGTGAATAGAGGCGCCCCCTAACGAGCCGTCCACGGGGGCCGAACCCTGAAGGGAGGTGACAGGTCAGGGCGGGGATGGGAGGGGAGGGGAGAAGCAGGGACAGGGAAATAGGGGAGGGCCAGGGGAGGGAGGGGGGGGTGGAGGGACGGGGAGGTGGAGGTGGAGGAGGAGGAGGAGGAGAGGGACAGGGAGGGGGAGAGGGCGGGAAGGAGGGAGAGAGGCCGGGAGGGGGAAGCAGGGGAGCGGCTGGGCAGGGGTGAGGGGAGGAGGGAGGAGGATGGAGGAGGAGAGAGGGGAGGGGCAGGTGATAGGCCGGGGGGAGTGGGGAGGGACGGAGAGGGGGGAGGGAGGGGTAGAGGTGTGGGTGGTCGGGGTGTGGGTGTAAGTGTGGAACTGTGATGGGTAGGTGTGGGGGGTAGTGTGTGGAGGTGTGTGTGTGGGGGGGGGGGGGTGAGGGATCAACACAAATTATCAATGTGGTGCATAAATCATGTGGGCGGAGTTTGGGTTGTGGGGTGAGGTTTTATAGGGAGTAATTCTGTGGTGTTAGTGTGTGGGTGAGTGTCGTCAAAGTGTGAGTAGTGTGTGTGTGTGTGTGTGAGTGTGTCTGGACGTGGAGGAATTGACGAAGTTGTGTGTATGTGTGAATGTTTGTGTATGTGTGTGCCTGAGTGTCAGTGTGTGTCAGTGTCAGTGTGCGCATGTGTGTGTCGGTGCCTGTGTAATTGTGTCACGATATATGTCTGTGTGAGTGTGTAAGTGTGCGTGCATGTCAGTGAGTGCATGTGTATGTCCATGCGTGTGCATGTGTGTCACTGGATGTGTGTCAGTGTGTAAGTGTCTGTGTATGCATGTCAGTGTGTACGTGTGTCGGTGCCAATGTAATTGTGTCACTGCGTGACAGTGTGTCTATGGGTGTCGGTGCGTGTGTATATATGTGTGAGAGTGCATGTATGAGTGTGTAAGTGTGCGTGAGTGTCAGTGTGGAGCTGAGGGAACCATGGCCGGTTGTGCTGGGAGTGATGGAGTGGGTGAGTGGTGGAGGGGTGGGAGGGGAGGAGGGATGGAGGGATGGACTGATGGAATGGTGGAGGGGTGTAACGGTGGAGTAGTGGAGTGGTGGAGTGTGAGTGGTGGAGTGGTGGAGTGGTGGAGTGGTGGAGTGGTGGAGTGGTGGAGGAATGGAGTGGTGGAGGGGAGGAGTGGTGGAGTGGAGGAGTGGTGGTGGAGTGGTGGAGGGGAGGAGTGGAGTGGTGGAGTGGTGGAGGGGAGGAGTGGAGGAGTGGAGTGGTGGAGTGGTGGAGTGGAGGAGTGGTGGAGTGGTGGAGTGGTGGAGTGGTGGAGGAATGGAGTGGTGGAGGGGAGGAGTGGTGGAGTGGAGGAGTGGTGGTGGAGTGGTGGAGTGGAGGAGTGGTGGTGGAGTGGTGGAGGGGAGGAGTGGAGTGGTGGAGTGGTGGAGTGGAGGAGTGGTGGTGGAGTGGTGGAGGGGAGGAGTGGAGTGGTGGAGTGGTGGAGGGGAGGAGTGGAGGAGTGGAGTGGTGGAGTGGTGGAGTGGAGGAGTGGTGGAGTGGTGGAGTGGTGGAGTGGTGGAGGAGTGGAGTGGTGGAGTGGTGGAGGGGAGGAGTGGTGGAGTGGAGGGGTGCTGAATGTCATTTAAGGTGAGCCCGACGGGACTGTGGACTTATTGGTGCACTATGTCGCTGCAAACGGCTGCACCAGGCCCTAGTCAGTGTGAGGGCGGTGTGCCGAAATGGCAGCCTGGTGTCGCAGTTTGAATGGGTTCCCTGTTTAAGATGGGCCTTTTTGCAATGCGCATGCGTCAAAGTCGCATGGCAAGCCTGAAATATTGTCTGATTTTGTGGCTTGCTTCTGTCTGTGGAGGACCTCTCTGGAAATGTAACGCGAAACAAGCAAGGATTCCTTCAGGAATCATTGTAGTGAATATTTTACGCTTGATGATAGTATATATTATCCTCTGCAGTAACAATTTAAAACACTAATATTTTATTAACAAGTTATCAAACATGGGTTCAATCTCAATCAGCCAGAAATGCATGGCGCATGTGCATTGTGAAAAGCCCCGTTTTAAACAGGGTACGCTTTCGCATCGTGCCGACGGCGAGGGTCCTGATTGGTCAACCTGTCAGCACTGTCAGCGAACAGGATATGCTGCATAGCAGAAGTTTTAGAACTATGTACATAATAATTCACTTCTCAGATAACACCTATGCTTGTTTGTTTGTTGTTTTACATCCTAGTAACATCTAAGGTCATATCAGGATGGGTACCGACTTTTGACAGTGCACACTCATGGCAACTTTATAGTGCAGCTCCACTGGGAGACCAGGCTGCCGGTGCCATGACCCTATATCCCATACAGTCACATTATCCTGATCCTGTGATAATCAGTCCTTTGCCTTAAAGTAATGTAGATTATAACAATCCCTCTACTATTTCTATCTCAAAAAGTGAGAAGAACTCAAAAGCATCGGACTAATCAGCCTGACTAATTCTTCAATTGTCATTCCTAAGCACATTGCAAAAAGCGTAAATAAATATAATTATAAATGGCTGGAAATCAGGTCATAATGCTGGAGGCAGGACTCGCAGTGGGGCAGCACTATAAAGTCACCAAGAGTGCGCAATGTAACAAGTCGGTACCCTAGATGTTGCCAGGACGTAAAACTCCAACAAACTGTTCAGAAAAACATAAATGCCCACCCCTCTTCCAAGTAATGCTCCCCCCCCCCCCCACACATACAATCCCATTAGAAATCCCATTAGAAAAACGATCACACAGTGTCCATGATTTGTGTTTGCTTGTTGGGCTCCTCTTCCCTGTGGACGATCACTGTTGACCACCACTGTGCACCACCACTGTGCATCACCACTGCGCACCACCACTGCGCACCACCAGTGTGCACCACCTCTGTGCACCACCACAGTGCACCACCACTGTGCAGCACCACCATGCACCACCACTGTACACCACCACTGTGCCCCACCAGTGGCCAACCACTGAGCACCACCACTGTGCATCACCACCAATGTGCACCGCCATTGTGCACCACCACTGTGCACCACCACTGTGCACCACCAGTGGCCAACCACTGTGCATCACCACCACTGTGCACCAACCACTGTGAACCACCACTGTGCACCACCACTGTGCACCACCATAGTGCACCACCACTGTGCATCACCATCACTGTGCGTCACCACTGTGCACCACCACTGTGCACCACCACTTGTGCACCACCCACTGTGCACCACACTGTGCACCCCACTGTGACAACTCACCACTGTGCACCACCACTGTGCCACCACCACTGTGCGCCACACCACTGCACCACCACTGTGCACACACTCACTGTGCACCACCACTGTGCACCACCACTGTGCACCACCACTGTGCACCACCACTGTGCACCACCATTCTGCACCACCATTGTGGTCAACCATTGTACACCACCACTGTGCACCACCACTGTGCACCACCACTGTGCACCACCACTGTGCACCCCAACTATGCACCACCACTGTGCACCACCACTGTGCATCACCACTGTGGCCAGCCACAGTGCACCACCACTCTGCACCACCACTGTGCACCACCACTGTGCAACACCACTGTGCACCACCACTGTGCACCACCACTGTGCACACCACTGATGCACCACCACTGTGCACCACCACTGTGCACCTAGCCACCATGTGCACTCACCCACTGTGCACACCACTGGCACCACCACTGTGCACCCCAGTGCACCACCACTGTGCACCACCACAGTGCACCACCACTGTGCACCACCACTTTGCACCACCACTGTGCACCACCACTGTGCACCACCACTGTGCACCACCACTTTGCACCACCACTGTGCACCCCAACTATGCACCACCACTGCACCACAGTGCACCACCACTGTGCACCACCACTGTGCACCACCACTGTGCAGCACCACTTGCACCACCACTGTGCACCACCACTTTGCACCACCACTGTGCACCCCACCTATGCACCACCACTGTGCACCACCACAGTGCACCACCTCTTTGCACCACCACTGTGCACCACCACCGTGCATCACCACTGTGCAGCACCACCACTGTGCAGCACCACTGTGCAGCACCAGTGTGCACCACCAGTGTGCACCACCACTGTGCACCACCACTATGCACCCCAACTATGCACTCCAACTATGCACCACCACTGTGCACCACCACTATGCACCCCAACTATACACTCCAACTATGCACCACCACTGTGTACCACCACTGTGCACCAGCACTGTGTACCCCCACTATGCACCACCACTGTGCACCCCAACTATGCACCACCACTGTGCACCACCACTGTGCACCACCACTGTGCACCCCAACTATGCACCACCACTGTGTACCACCACTATGCACCCCAACTATGCACCACCACTGTGCACGACCACTAGGCACCACCACTGTGCACCCCAACTATGCACCACCACTATGCACCACCACTATGCACCACCACTGTGCACCCCAACTATGCATCACCACTGTGCACCCCAACTATGCACCACCACTGTGTACCACCACTATGCACCACCACTGTGCACCCCAACTATGCACCACCACTGTGTACCACCACTGTGCACCACCACTGTGTACCACCACTATGCACCACCACTGTGCACCCCAACTATGCACCACCACTATGCACCACCACTATGCACCACCACTGTGCACCCCAACTATGCACCACCACTGTGCACCCCAACTATGCACCACCACTGTGTACCACCACTATGCACCACCACTGTGCACCCCAACTATGCACCACCACTGTGCACCACCACTGTGTACCCCAACTATGCACCATCACTGTGCACCACCACTATGCACCACCACTGTGCACCCCAACTATGCACCACCACTGTGTACCACCACTATGCACCACCACTGTGCACCCCAACTATGCACCACCACTGTGTACCACCACTATGCACCACCACTGTGCACCCCAACTATGCACCACCACTGCGTACCACCACTATGCACCACCACTGTGCACCCCAACTATGCACCACCACTGTGCACCACCACTGTGCACCCCAACTATGCACCACCACTGTGCACCACCACTATGCACCACCACTGTGCACCCCAACTATGCACCACCACTGTGTACCACCACTATGCACCACCACTGTGCACCCCAACTATGCACCACCACTGTGCACCACCACTGTGCACCCCAACTATGCACCACCACTGTGCACCACCACTATGCACCACCACTGTGCCACCCCAACTATGCACCACCACTGTGTACCACCACTATGCACCACCACTGTGCACCCCAACTATGCACCACCACTGTGTACCACCACTATGCACCACCACTGTGCACCCCAACTATGCACCACCACTGCGTACCACCACTATGCACCACCACTGTGCACCCCAACTATGCACCACCACTGTGCACCACCACTGTGCACCCCAACTATGCACCACCACTGTCCACCACCACTGTGCATCCCAACTATGCACCACCACTGTCCACCACCACTATGCACCACCACTGTGCACCCCAACTATGCACCACCACTGTGCACCACCACTATGCACCACCACTGTGCACCACCACTATGCACCACCACTGTGTACCACCACACTGCACCACCACTGTGCACCCCAACTATGCACCTCCACTGTGTACCACCACTATGCACCACCACTGTGCACCCCAACTATGCACCTCCACTGTGTACCACCACTATGCACCACCACTGTGCACCCCAACTATGCACCACCACTGTGCACCACCACTGTGCACCCCAACTATGCACCACCACTGTGCACCACCACTATGCACCACCACTGTGCAACCCAACTATGCACCACCACTGTGTACCACAACTATGCACCACCACTGTGCACCCCAACTGTGCACCCCCACTGTGTACCACCACTATGCACCACCACTGTGCACCCCAACTATGCACCACCACTGTGCACCACCACTGTGCACCACCACTGTGCACCACCACTGTGCACCACCACTATGCACCACCACTGTGCACCACCACTGTGCACCACCACTGTGTGCACCCACCACTGTGCACCACCACTGTGCACCACCACTGTGCACCACCACTGTGCACCACCACTGTGCACCACCACTGTGCACCACCACTGTGCACCACCACTGTGCACCACCACTGTGCACCACCACTGTGCACCACCACTGTGCACCACCACTATGCACCACCACTGTGCACCACCACTGTGCACCACCACTGTGCACCACCACTATGCACCACCACTGTGCACCACCACTGTGCACCACATCCACCACTGTGCACCACCACTGTGCACCACCACTGTGCACCACCACTGTGGCACCACCACTGTGCACCACCACTGTGCACCACCACTGTGCACCACCACTGTGCACCACCACTGTGCACCACCACTATGCACCACCACTGTGCACCACCACTGTGCACCACCACTGTGCACCACCACTGTGCACCACTCACCACTGTGCACACCACTTGCACCACACTGTGCACCACCACTGTGCACCACCACGTGCACCACCACTGTGCACCACCACTGTGCACCACCACTGTGCACCACCACTGTGCACCACCACTGTGCACCACCACTGTGCACCACCACTATGCACCACCACTGTGCACCACCACTGTGCACCACCACTGTGCACCACCACTGTGCACCACCACTGTGCACCACCACTGTGCACCACCACTGTGCACCACCACTGTGCACCACCACTCTGCACCACCACTGTGCACCACCACTGTGCACCACCACTGTGCACCACCACTGTGCACCACCACTGTGCACCACCACTGTGCACCACCACAGTGCACCACCACTGTGCACCACCACTGTGCACCACCACTGTGCACCACCACTGTGCACCACCACTGTGCACCACCACTGTGCACCACCACTGTGCACCACCACTGTGCACCACCACTGTGCACCACCACTATGCACCACCACTGTGCACCACCACTGTGCACCACCACTGTGCACCACCACTGTGCACCACCACTGTGCACCACCACTATGGAGTGGCTTTCACCGCATGGGCCACAAGAAACACACACAGGTCACCTCATTGCGCGTTAAACTGCTACGTCACCTGGACCGTGGATAAATCTGCCATCTTGTCTGGAATAAGAGCCCGGCAGCCTCGAGCGGAACAACCTCCGCAGTGACTCGTGTCGACAACAATATGGCGGTCGACCCATCTCGTAATGCCTCTCCTGGTAACGGCAGGTAACTAATTAATGCCCATGAGGGAGTGCCTCACTACGCGCGCTGAGGGGTGGGTGGTGGGGATGGGGGGTGGGAGGAGGGGAGGTGGTTAGTTGTTGGTCCCCAATCTGTTTATGAGTGTATGTGTGTGTTGGTTGGTTGGTTGTTGGACTTTTATGTCCTGGCAACATCTAAGGTCATATCAGGACAGGTACAGGACTTGTTACAGTGCGCTCTCATGGTGACTTTATAGTAATGCCACAATGGGAGACCAGGCCACCAGCACCATGGTCTGATGTCTCACTCAGTCACATTATCCTGACATTGAGTCAACGTATGGCCAACGTATGGTCAATGTGCCTCCTGGCCGAAAAATGCTCGAATTACGCTCATGGTACATTCGCAGAATGCCAGTGAATGTTATATACGTTATTCGATTGCCAGAACTACGTGTCATACGTTGCATATGTCAAGACATGGTGGAGAAATGCTAAATGTACGTTAGATGTACATTAGACGTATGTTATCCATACGTTGTCAGTATGCGGACTCTATGTTTCCACTGTCTTTAATGTAGGTCAACGTAGTGCAACATAGTGAAAAACAGTCTAACATACGTCTAACGTACATCGACATATGCCTAACATATACATAGCCTACGGCCGACGTAACATGTCAAAAGTTTTGTGCATGCACAAAACTTTTGCGACCCCCTAACATGCTCTGACGTATCCGCTATTAACCATACTAACCAATTATCTATCTGCTACTGAAATGCAGGCAAACAAATACCTTATCAGCAGCCACTGTGTGGTAAGATAACACCAACACTACAACTGGCCAGCATTGAAAACAAGCCTGGGTACCCGGGCTTATATGCTATGGACAGTATAAATAGAGCCTCAATAACAAAACAAACAAAAACAAAAAAAAACGTACATCGATGTATCTTGACATACATTGACATATGCATAACGAACGCATAACGCATTACGACGTATCTCAACGTAGCGGCCAAAAATCACTTACGTTGGCATATGTTTTCCCGATGCGTCGTAATGTGACAGCCCTTTCAGCCTCCACTACGTTCAACTATGTCCACTATCGTGTATGTGACTGGGCCTTCTGTATAAGTGGGGGAGGGGGGGGGGGCGACGGTGTTGCTAGTTGTTGGCCCTTGTATGTCTGTAAAGATGGTGGTTCTATGTGCTGCTAGTTGGTGTGAAGTGTGTAGTACTAGTAGTGGTGGGGTGGTGTCTGCTGGTTGATGACACTCAATCTGCAGTGTGCTTGGGGGGGGGGGAGATGAGGGAGTGAGTGAGTGGGGATGGGGGCTCTCCCCCCCCGCCCCCCAGCCCCCCCCCCCCCCCCCCCCCCCCCCTCCAGCCCCCAGGGGGCCTCCCATACCCCATTGTGTCAACACGCCCGCTTACACTACAGAACGCCGCGGCCCGTGTGCGCTGTGGATACCCCCAGCGTCTCAATGTGACAGATACAACGCCAATCATTGGCACTGAGCCAAGTTCACCCACTCCCGCCGCCGCTGGAGGGGGCCGTTAGCGTTCTAGGGGGACCTTTTACTGGCCACTCTCATGGTCTCCGAGAAGCCACGGGAGGGAAAGAAATCCCCACCCCGACCATAAATATAGGGCAGGGTGCGAGGGGACAGTGGGTGGGTGGGGGGAGGGGTCGGCTGGTTCCGCGCGGCCAGTTCAACGATCCGCAATGTGTGTCACTGGATGTGTGTCAGTGTGTAAGTGTCTGTGTATGCATGTCAGTGTGTACGTGTGTCGGTTGCCAATGTAATTGTGTCACTGCGTGCACAGTGTGTCTATGGGTGTCGGTGCATGTGTATATATGTGTGAGAGTGCATGTATGAGTGTGTAAGTGTGCGTGAGTGTCAGTGTGGAGCTGAGGGAACCATGGCCGGTTGTGCTGGGAGTGATGGAGTGGGTGAGTGGTGGAGGGGTGGAGGGGAGGAGGGATGGAGGGATGGACTGATGGAATGGTGGAGGGGTGTAACGGTGGAGTAGTGGAGTGGTGGAGTGGTGGAGTGGTGGAGTGGTGGAGTGGTGGAGTGGTGGAGTGGTGGAGGAATGGAGTGGTGGAGGGGAGGAGTGGTGGAGTGGAGGAGTGGTGGTGGAGTGGTGGAGGGGTGGAGTGGTGGTGGAGTGGTGGAGTGGTGGAGGGAGGGAGTGGTGGTGGAGTGGTGGAGGGGTGGAGTGGTGGTGGAGTGGTGGAGGGGTGGAGTGGTGGAGGAATGGAGTGGTGGAGGGGTGGAGTGGTGGAGGGGTGGAGTGGTGGTGGAGTGGTGGAGGGGTGGAGTGGTGGTGGAGTGGTGGAGGGGTGGAGTGGAGTGGTGGAGTGGTGGAGTGGAGGAGTGGTGGTGGAGTGGTGGAGGGGTGGAGTGGTGGTGGAGTGGTGGAGGGGAGGAGGTGGAGGAGTGGAGTGGTGGAGTGGTGGAGTGGAGGAGTGGTGGAGTGGTGGAGTGGTGGAGGGTGGAGGAATGGAGTGGTGGAGTGGTGGAGGGGAGGAGTGGTGGAGTGGAGGGGTGCTGAATGTCATTTAAGGTGAGCCCGACGGGACTGTGGACTTATTGGTGCACTATGTCGCTGCAAACGGCTGCACCAGGCCCTAGTCAGTGTGAGGGCGGTGTGCCGAAATGGCAGCCTGGTGTCGCAGTTTGAATGGGTTCCCTGTTTAAGATGGGCCTTTTTGCAATGCGCATGCGTCAAAGTCGCATGGCAAGCCTGAAATATTGTCTGATTTTGTGGCTTGCTTCTGTCTGTGGAGGACCTCTCTGGAAATGTAACGCGAAACAAGCAAGGATTCCTTCAGGAATCATTGTAGTGAATATTTTACGCTTGATGATAGTATATATTATCCTCTGCAGTAACAATTTAAAACACTAATATTTTATTAACAAGTTATCAAACATGGGTTCAATCTCAATCAGCCAGAAATGCATGGCGCATGTGCATTGTGAAAAGCCCCGTTTTAAACAGGGTACCCTTTCGCATCGTGCCGACGGCGAGGATCCTGATTGGTCAACCAGTCAGCACTGTCAGCGAACAGGATATGCTGCATAGCAGAAGTTTTAGAACTATGTACATAATAATTCACTTCTCAGATAACACCTATGCTTGTTTGTTTGTTGTTTTACATCCTAGTAACATCTAAGGTCATATCAGGATGGGTACCGACTTTTGACAGTGCCACACTCATGGCAACTTTATAGTGCAGCTCCACTGGGAGACCAGGCTGCCGGTGCCATGACCCTATATCCCATACAGTCACATTATCCTGATCCTGTGATAATCAGTCCTTTGCCTTAAAGTAATGTAGATTATAACAATCCCTCTACTATTTCTATCTCAAAAAGTGAGAAGAACTCAAAAGCATCGGACTAATCAGCCTGACTAATTCTTCAATTGTCATTCCTAAGCACATTGCAAAAAGCGTAAATAAATATAATTATGACTGGCTGGAAATCAGGTCATAATGCTGCTGGCAGCACTATAAAGTCACCAAGAGTGCGCACTGTAACAAGTCGGTACCCTAGATGTTGCCAGGACGTAAAACTCCAACCAACAAACTGTTCAGAAAAACATAAATGCCCACCCCTCTTCCAAGTAATGCTCCCCCCCCCCCCCACACATAAAATCCCATTAGAAATCCCATTAGAAAAACCATCACACAGTGTCCATTATTTGTGTTTGCTTGTTGGGCTCCTCTTCCCTGTGGACCACGATGCCCCACTGTTGCACCACCACTGTGCACCACCACTGTGCACCACCACGTGTGCACCACCACTAGTGCACACACCACATGTGCACCACCACTGTGCAGCACCACCGTGCACCACCACTGTACACCACCACTGTGCCCCACCAGTGGCCAACCACTGAGCACCACCACTGTGCATCACCACCAATGTGCACCGCCATTGTTGCACCACCACTGTGCACCACCACTGTGCACCCCAGTGGGCCAACTCACTGTGCATCACCCCACTGTGCACCAACCACTGTGCACACCACTGTGCACCACCACTGTGCACCACCATAGTGCACCACCACTGTGCATCACCATCACTGTGCGTCACCACTGTGCACCACCACTGTGCACCACCATTGTGCACCACACCACTGTGCACCACCACAGTGCACCACCACTGTGCACCACCACTTTGCACCACCACTGTGCACCACCACTGTGCACCACCACTGTGCACCACCATTTGCACCACTCTGTGCACCCCAACTATGCACCACCACTGCACCACAGATGCACCAGCCACTGTGCACCACCACTGTGCACACCACTGTGCACCACCACTGTGCACCACCACTGTGCACCACCACTTTGCACCACCACTGTGCACCCCACCTATGCACCACCACTGTGCTCCCACAGTGCACCACCTCTGTGCACCACCACTGTGCACCACCACCGTGCATCACCACTGTGCAGCACCCACATGTGCAGCACACTGTGCAGCACCAGTGTGCACCACCAGTGTGCACCATCCACTGCTGCACCACCACTGTGCACCCCACTATACACTCCAACTATGCACCACCCCCCCCCACTGTGCACCACACTATGCACCCCAACTGTGCTCTCCAACTGTGGCCAGCCACCATGTGTACCACCACCGTGCTCTGCACTGCGTACCCCTGATGGCACTCACCACGACTGTGCAACACCCGACTGTGCACCACCACTGTGGCACCACCACTGTGCACCACCACTCGTGCACCCCATACTATGCACCACCACTGTGCACCAACCACCTGTGGGCACCACCAACTGTAGTCACCATCCAACTGTGCACGACCACTGGTGGTCACCACCACTGTGCACCACCACCAGTGCACCACCAGCTAAGGTGCACCACCCCACGATGCACCACCCATGCTGTGCACCCCGAACTGTGCCACCACCACTGTGCACCACCCACTGTGGCACCACCACTGTGCACTCACTGTGCACCAACTCATGGGCACCACCTCTGTGCACCCCCACCTGTGCACTCACCACTGTGGCCATCCACAGATGCACCCACCACTGTGCACCACCATTTGGGGGCACCCCCCCCGGAAACCAAACCCCCTTGACCCACCAAACCTTTTGCACCCCCACTTTTGCACCCCCCACTGTGAACCCCACGGCCCCCAACCCCTTGCCCCCACCATTTGGCACCCCCATTTGTGCCCCCACCACTTTCCCACCACTGTGCACCCCCCTGTGAAACCCCCACTGTGCACCCCCACTGTGCCCCAACCACTAGGGAGTGGCTTTCACCGCATGGCCCCCCAGAAACCACCCAGGCCCAAACCTCATTGGGGCGTTAAACTGTTTACGTCCCCGGGACCGTGGATAAATCCCCCAATTTTCTTGTCGGGAATAAGACCCCCGGCAGCCCCCGAGGGGAAAACCAAACCTCCGCAGTGACTGTGTCGACAAACAATATGGGGGTCGACCCACCCTCGAAATCCCCTCTCCTGGAAACCCGGCCGGTAACAAATTTTAATTTTCCCCATGGGGGAGTGCCTCACAAACGCGCGCTGAGGGGGGGTGGTGGGGTTGGGGGGGTGGGAGGGGGAGGGGGTTTATTTGTTGGTCCCCAATCTGTTTATGAGTGTATGGTGGGGGTTGGTTGGTTGGGGGATTTTTAAAATGCCCTTTGGCAACTCAAGGTCATATCAGGCAGGTACAGGA